>JAMPIV010012896.1:0-84301 GCA_024509875.1 Oreohelix idahoensis
TTTAAAGGGACATACATGTATAGTTTGTTAGGGTGGATATTATATGTAATATTAGATATAAGGTGTTATAGAGTTGGGTGGAGAGGGGAGAGAATGGGAGGGAGATTATGAAGTGGTTGTTGTAATTGAAGGGGAAATTGGGGTTGGGTTATAGTGTGTAGTTAAAAGAAACAATGAGTTTTTGGGTTATGGGGAATGTGTTGGAATGGAGTGGGGGTGTTTTGGAAGGATGAATGATGTGTAAGGAAATACTTTGATTATCCGGATGCTACATTGATCTATGGAAATGGTATCAGCTCCATGAAAAATGAGAAATATCAAGAAAATTGATGGTTTTTGGTGGTAATGAAATTGTTGAAGTTATGGGGGGTTGGGGGGGTATTTGTTTGCATTTAGGTTGGATTGGTTGGTTTTGTGTTGTATGTGATTGTAAATTAAGTTAAATAGTATTAATAAGTATACAAATAATTACGTTTAATGTAGGGTTTGTTTTGGGACATGATCCTGTGTAGTTCGTGTAGAATGGATGTGTAAAAGTGTGATTAACTAAAGTTACTGGGTGTTCAGTCAATGTGTAGGTTTAATCTGGTTCATGGGGAGTAGGTGAATGCTTGGGGTTTGGGAGGTATTGGGGACTTTAGAGGTCACATAGGGTGGTGGAATGTTATGGGGGTTGGTTGTTATTTTATGTTGGCGAAGATCTCCCATAGGTAGTTCCGGATCGAGTTGTTTGGGAGTGTGAGGATTGATGGGGGTTCATAGGGGGGGTGTGGGAGTGTCACAGTCCATCTGCGCCCAACATTTTGAAGTTCGGTTGCTGGAATCAGGAAAATATGATCCTTTTTAAAAGTTTCTTGGGCTATCCCAGTACATTTTATGTGATAAGGATTATATGCCAATTAAAGATATGACAAAGAGCCTTCTATACTGTTTATCTGAGATACTGGTTTGATTGGTTCCTTTTAACCGCATACGTCATGACTGTCCCGGAAATCAGATCCTGTGTACTGTTCATGGCACTTGATGGGTTGTGTGGAAAACAATTTGAATGTATCCACCACATAAACTTTAGGATAGGTCTTATCTTGTCTTCAAATGACTTGAGGTTGTTTCTCTTGAATAACGAATGGTAATCTGTATCTGGTTATGGATATTGTCAATAGCGTTTTTAAGTTAGCGAGGTATCTGTAGACTATCAGCCAGTGTACCTTGGGTCCAAATGGGTTCTCAGCAAATGTCATATCCTTGAGAATCGGGCAGGTCTGTCTGTGTACATCTCGACAGAACACTCTGCAAGCACATATTGGACTTGCCCTCAATAGGTCGAATGATATAGTCATATATTTGCAAATTAATTGCATAACGTGCGACTCGTGCATTTTTCATGTTGGACTTTTGAAGGTACGACAGGGCCTTCTGGTCTGTCTCAATGATGAAACGAGAACCAAGAAGGTAACGCTGACGCTTTGTGACAGCCCATATGATCGCGAGAAGCTCGCGCTCAATAATTGGCTATCTGGTTTCTGTCTTTGTGAGCTTCCTCGACACATACATCACAGGATGAAGCATTCCATCTACTTCTTGCATCAAGGAGCCACCAATACCGTACATCGAAGCGTCTGTCCTGCGAATAAATGGGAGATGAGGGTCAGGGAGTTTTAAAATTGGTGCACATGAAAAGTAATGCTTTAAATGGACTAGAGCAATGTTGCAGACCTCCGTCCAGACAATTCTATTAGGGGAGCCTTTTGTAGTTAACTCAGATAGAACTGACGTAACTGAAGATAAATGAGGCATAAATTTATTGTAGAACTGTATAAAGCCGAGAAACTCCGCACCTGCTTTCTTAGTCTTAGGAATTGATAGTTAAGAATCTTCGAGACAGTTTTTTATCCTCAGTTTTCAGAAAGCCATGGCCGACTCTGTGACCTAAGAAAGAAATTTCTTTGAAACCTATTTGAACTTTCGAAGGATTCGCTGTCAGATTATTAGAGCGAAGAATTTCGAGAAGAGATTTCAATCCAAAACATGTTTCGTCCCAAGAGTTGTGGAACAAACAAATGTCATCTATATAAGAGATGATATCAGACCTATGAGAAAATAGTTTCCTCATCATCCGAACGAAAGTCGCTGGTGCGTTTACCAAGCCAAAGCACATGAAATTATACTGAAAGAGACCCTTAGGGGTAGCAAAAAGCAGTGAAAGCTCTTTTTTTATTTTTGCTTTTTCCGTGAGAGGTATTTGCCAATACCCCTTGGATAAGTCAAATTTGCTAAAGTACGTTGCTTTAGAAAGTTTTGACAGTAAATTCGTTCAAGAATTGGCATTGGCTCTGCGTCAGACTTCCGTTATGGAATTGAGTTTACGAAAATCCATGCATAATCTGATATTATTATCCTTCTTCTTGATTATAACCATTGGGAAAGAATAAGCAGACTCTGATGGTGCAATAATGTTAAGCTGTAACATTTGACCTAATTCTTTTTCAACCTGATCCTGAAAGTGGATAGGGATAGGGTAAGGCTTTAATTTAATAGGTTTGTGATCTGTGAGTCTAATATCGTGAGTGATTATAGACGTTCGGCCTGGAATATTAGACAGAACTTGCTGATATGACTCTAGAATAGAAAGAATTTGAGATTGTTGTTCGCGGATAGATCCGGACAAATAGATACATTTACCCATGATTCTGTCGGATAAAGAGACATGACAGGAAGTTGCAAAGGTACATCATGAAAAGAAGTGGGTTCTTCTTGAATCACTGATAACGAAGAGTAAGATGTAGGATGATCAATGATTACTTCATTAACAGCATCTAAGATAGGTTTGAGATATTCAGGTCTATCATGGATTGTTTCTGTTTGAGCATGTTGATGTGAAAGGTTTTATTCTTGCCTTTCACGTCAAGAATGTAATCAACATCTGTCAATTTTGAAATAATTTCATATGGACCACTCCACGAAATGAGAAGGCTATTCTCTCTCGTTGGTAGCAGGACGTAAGCTTTGTCTCCAGGAAGTAATTTCCTTAACTTTTTCCCAACCGGTTTTTGAAGAGATCTAGCTTTTTCTTTTTGCCTTTTCAGATGAATCAGTCGCTATTTTCCAAGCGTCCTATAAGTGTCTTTCGTAGATTCACCACATACTCATAGGATGACTGGCAATTCCTGAGTCATCTCCGAACCTGTAAGTAATTGTTTTATTATCGACATGGTGTCCTCGTGGTGGAGCACCATACATGAGCTCAAAAGTGAGAACCCAGTGTGTTCGTTTGGGACTTCCCG
The DNA here is from genome assembly GCA_024509875.1 of Oreohelix idahoensis. Lineage (NCBI taxonomy): Eukaryota > Metazoa > Mollusca > Gastropoda > Stylommatophora > Oreohelicidae > Oreohelix > Oreohelix idahoensis. The sequence continues at coordinate 3,285 of JAMPIV010012896.1, forward strand.
ATAAGCGAACAGCACTGCTGGGAGCACTCTATCCCAGTCTTGTGGATACGTCGTGGTCACTTTTCCCAGTAGTTGTTTCAGCGTTTTATTTAGACGTTCTATCATGCCATTGGACATAGGATGATAAACAGAGCTAAGAGATCTATCAATATTGCATAGTTTCATGACATGCGACATGACATCTGACACAAACTGTGTTCCCCTATCTGATAAAATATTGTCAGGGAACCCCACTCTTCGTAAAAATGAGGAATAGTGCATCAGCCACATCGGTGGTAGCAAATATGTTTAAGAGGTATTGCCTCCGGCCACCTGGTGCACATATCAATACAGGTGAGGACATATCTATGACCTCTGGCTGACGGGAACTGACAGTGGACCTATTAAGTCTATGGCCATTTTTTCGAATGGGTCAGGCGAATCGAAATATCTTGCAGGCCTGTATAGGTGCATTATGGTAAGCACCTTTTGTAGCCACTTGTTGGCATGTTTTGCACAAACGACAAAATAATTTGACATCCCTGACTACTCCATGCCAATAAAAATACCGTAAGACTCTGTATTTCGTCCTAGCAAAGCCCATGTGGCCTGCACAGTTTGTATCATGCGCATGTCTGAGAATGTAAGGTCGAATATTGGTTGGTACCATAATTTGCTGCTGTACCGATGAAGCATCTCTAGCATTACAAATTAATATGTCATTTTTAATTGTATACCACGGTTGTGACCTTTCTGAGCAATCAACATCATCTGATTTTATCAATTTGAAAAATCTTTTCAAAGAATTGTCATTCTTTTGCATATCAATAAATGATGTCCTCGTTAACATCGGCATAAGATGTTGATCTTCCTCCTTGTCATGATGATTAGTCATTTCTTCTTCCTCTTGAGCCTGTGCCTGTGCTCTTGTAATGACCATATTAGCGTGTAGTATATGCTGACGTTCCCAGATTTGTATATCTTGGAGTGAAACAACTCTGAACACGCTTTTATACCGACAATATTGCCCATGATTATGTGAGCAATTGGTTCCGGTAATAAACAAGCTTTCACTTGAACTGAGAAAAATGGAGCATCAATGTGCACAACGGCCACAGGATAGAATTTCACCGTGCCCCCAAATAGGACACATTTTACATTCTCCCCGGTGCAGCAAGATGGGTCTACCAATGATTTGCGTACACCAACAGTTGTGCAACCTGTATCACGCAAGACTGAAACTAGTTGATTATTTAAAAAACCCCTGTGAAACTCCGACTCTCTCTGCCATTCTGAGGATTATTAGAATGTTGAGGACACGTGTCGTACAACCTGGGCAGTGTTGAGATGGAGGAGAGTTTTGGTTGTTCTTTGTATAATAGGATCTGTCTCCTCTGTTCATGTAGGTATTATCAGATCTACGCCATCCTCTGTTAGATTAAAAGTAACCCCGTGATGGTCTATTTCCATCAAAATAGCTCTGGGAGTTCGCCGGATCATGAAAAAGTTGATTGCCAAAATTGTACCGTCCTCGGAAAGATCCATTATTTCGGTCATTATTCCTGCCAAAAATTTCGATCCATACTTTGCGATCGAGCTCTAGGGTTGTTTATCTGCACCGAATGAGCTGATGCAACAGGTAATGCTTCTTTAATAGCAGAGTTGTTCACACTCTTTCCTGGGTGTGCCGTCATAAACTGGCGCCCTAACAACTCAAGGGATTATAAAGATTCTGGCTTTCGTTCATGTAAATAGGACAAAAACTCCGGGCTAATGGAGGAAAGTACTTTGTCTCTCAAAATAAGTTCCATCAAGTCCTCATATGTATGTTTGATTTTAGCCAACTCAATCCAACGATTGAAGCATAACTTTATAGTTGAAATGAACTCACTAAAGTCCTTGTTGCTTTCGGGTGTGAGTTTTTTAAATCTTAGCCTGTACCCATTCTCGTCTAATTGATACTTTCTTAAAAGTAATGTTTTAGCTGCCTCATAAGATTTTATGTTTTCCTCATCCATTGTTGACACAGCTGTCAACGCTTCACCTGTCAGTAATGACATTAAATGTATCACCCATGATGATTTTTCCAGTTTGTATTCCTCACACACTGTCTGGAATCGGTTTAGGAAGCACGAAATATCGTCTATATTTTGATTAAATTTAGGTAAGTGAAGTTTAAATGATGAAGCATGTTCTCTCTTGACCGAACCTGCACCTTCTTGATTACTCTGTTTATTACTAGCTTCAAATTTGAATCTCTCCAACTCTACAGAAGCCATTTTTTCTTCATGCAGAAATTGGGCTTTCTTAGCCTCTAAATCTATCTCATCTTGTCTTTTCTTTTCTGCCATTTCATCTTGTCTTTTCTTTTCTGCAATTTTTTCTAACTGAATTCGTTCATCTTTTTCGATCTCTCTCATTCTTGCTCTCTCATCCCTTTCTAGTTTCTTTTCTTCTCTTTCCAGTTGCTCCATGGCAAACTCTTTAAGCTCCTGTCCTTGCATTCCCATCTCTTTACCTAGCTGGATAAAATGCTCCAGACTAGACATTATGTAAGTTTAAATATATATATATATATATATATATATATATATATATATATATATATATATATATATATATATATATATATATATATATATATATATATATATATATATATATATATATATATATATATATATATATATATATATATATATAAGTTACTTAGTCTGAATATGAATATGGGTACTGATGAGCGATAAACATGTATGCTTACACTATATAGGTTAGCCTAAACAAGACGAATTTACAACCGTAAAATCCATATATCAACATAATGATAGATAGAGAAGACCAACAGTTAGACCGTACAAAAAATGCAGAAAACTAAATTTAAAAAACAACCGACAAATACAAACAACAGTGAAAAAACAGGACAGCACGTCTATAACATAATGTAAATATAGACATATTCACAAAGAGCGCTTTCCACACAGCATTTTGAGCCGACCTCTTTGAGAAAATATTACATAAATTTCCCTACTGACACCCTTGATTGCAGACCCATCTGAATAGGAGATTTAATTCTGCTTATCAAGGTCCCACACACCGTCCTCCCTTCTAACCACAACAAACATAAAACAGATAAACAAAAAGGCTCTACTATAGAATTGTGTAAGACTAAGGCTACAACCAAACTAGTCCACTTATCTTTTCGTGATCTTTCCTCCGAAGTATAAATGCACGTGACAGTATTGTTGCCTCCAACATATTGCAACAGGTAGAGCGAAATTTCATCGATGCAGATTGCTCCCACATGTAGCAACTATCCATCTTGTTTTGCTGTGTTGAATGAATGTGCTTCGTTTTGTATGCAGAAATGTTGTTTGATTACTTTACTTTTTCTTGACGAATCCACACTGGAACTGCGTAGAGTGATGATAACTTCCTTGATGAAGAAAATACGAACTTCTATTGGTAAAGTTTAGGAAATATTATGATTGAAGTGTGATGTTTATTCTTCGAGTTTCTTCTTGCCGGCCCTAGTTTGAAGAAAACCGGTTCGAATAGGTTGCGCAGAAATTTCTATTGATTTTTCGATACTGTAAAATTCGTCGATGTTGGCTAGGGACAGTAGTATCGTTTGATAAAATCTTGTGGGTAGAACGAAATCCCGTGTATACTGGCCACCACTTTATACTGTTAACCTTATACTTATTGAAGGCTATTGGGTAACGAGTAATTAAATGTGCTGCACTGGTCTTGTGTAAGGTAATTTTGATATAATAGACAACAGTCTAAACAGTAACGTAAGAGAATGACCAGCTTGAATAATCTTGATCAACAGCTTGTTGTACGTTTTATCAACATTTTAATATGTCACAATACAACATAAGTGTACTTCACTTCTTTTGAAAGCATATGATGATCTGGCAGTACATCAGAAATACAAATGTGTTTCAGTAGCAGACAATAAGCAATAATGTCGTTGTGGCCGGTTTAAAGTCGGAATGTCTATGTATCGTCTACGACGCCTTCCTACCTTCCCAATCCGTATTTATTCAAATCACCTACTGTCCATCTCCTTAAGCCACCTACAATCACGCACACATCAAAATAAATTGAGTCAATTATCCTGACTCTGAAAGAATTTTATAACAATAAACACTAGTCTGTCACTCTCACATAAATATCCGTACACTTTGAAAAACACAAGCCAAACTCAACTGTCCTAACGATAACCTTCGTTCCCCCCGCAGCAGACCCCTGTCCACGTCATACACTAAATACGTGTGTCACACACATTCCACAACTCACGCGCTATTTTTACACTCGAAGCGTTATTCGCGTTCTGCTCCAATTGCGCACAGCGATGAATTACAAGCCTGTGAGCAAAATGATAGGTAACAGTCGGAAATAGAAAAGTTTTACAGAACATTACCAGAAGAATTAAGGCGGTTTAAGAAAATGTAAGAGACCATTGGGAAAGCGAAGAGGACATTCCGCTCATGAATATGTACAGAGACTGCAAGAGATAAAAAAAATAGATTAGCAGAGCAAAGAAAAACAATTACGACAAAAGGCAGGAAGCGGAGAGGCAACAAAGAAAACCAGCAGGGAGAAGAGGAAATGGACGAACATGAAGAACGGAAGAACAGCAGGAAAGAGCAAGAGACATTACACGGGGGAAGAAGAGATATTATACGTCATCCGACGATTCGTCAGAAGTTAATATGCCACACGCGAAGTTAAGAAATACAGCGCAAATGCAGGTACGTCCGAAGTGGAGAGGCAGAAGCAGTGAAACACAAGAAGAGGATAGACCGACAAGAGGAAAGGGTAGGAAAACGAATAATGAGGTGAAAAATAGGAGCAGACGGACAAGGACTCCAGAAGAGGTATCGATACCAAGTGACTCAGACAGTATGTCGTCTGAGGAGAGTGATGAGGGTTACAGACATAACAAACGGAGATTCCATAGAAGAGAGATAAAGGAAGGGAGTACACGAAAGACGAAGAGATGTTGGTCGTCTACAGACAATTCATCAGATTATAAAAGGCGCCTCGAACAGTTGAGACAGGTAGAGGATAGAGCTAGGAAAATAAATAATGCAGGAAACAGCACTAAGGGAAAGAAAAAGGAGGATATAAATGCACTTTGTGAAGAGGTTGATAGAAAATTGGAAGAGTTGAAGAAGGACAACATAAGAGGAATTAGGGATCGAGGACAGTACCAATCCAAGAGTCGTGAAAGACATAGAGAGGCAAATAAGAGAAATAACAGTCGAGGAAGTATAAGCAGGTATCGACGGAGAGAAAGATCCACTAGCTGCGACGAAGAGACTAGGAGGAGTCAGAAGACAAGAAATGAGAACAAGGGTCGGGTGACATCCAGTAGTTAGATATAGTCTTCTGTCAGTAGGAGCAGACATGAGAATTCCAGGAGTACGGGAAGAAGTAAAGAGAGAGAGGTAGAAGTAGGGAAAGAGAAGTAAAGAGAAATTCAGGAGTTAAGAAAAACTCAAGAGACACGAGGGAAGAAAAAGCAAAGAAATCAAAGCAAACAGTGGAGGAAGTTAGAAGTCTGGATGAAAATGAAAAGTGGAGAAATCACGGGAGTCATATGGGGAAAATATGGGCCGAACGGGCGAGGTGTGAAATAGTGACAAAAATGGTCAAACCATGCACAGAGGAGATAAAGAAAGAAATAAAAGCCGAACTGAGAAAAGCTAAACCCGAAACCGTGGTACTAAAATACGCTCAGAAACTTTTGGAGAGGAAGTATGGTAAAGACTTATCAGAAAGAAAAGACGAAATTTACAAGGTTGTGTTTGAAAGCGATTAAAGAAGAACTTGAAGTCCGCTTGCGCTGACAGAAGAGTTTTAGTTCTCTCTTCACTCGTCGTATCGCTCAGGTGGTCAGCTGAGAGCAGGTTAGCGTAGACTGATCGTAACGACCATCTATAAAGTAATGGCCAGGTCAGGTACCATATTATTTACGTTGTCACTGCAGTTTGCAGAAAGGAAGACAGACAAAAGATGTTTTCCACGACAAATAGTTTCCACGTCGAGCTGTGTCAAGTATGTCACCAACAGTTCATCAGAAAATCTTGGTAGGTAAACTCTCGAATAGTTAATCAAGTGCAGATATTCAAGAACAAGTGTTTAGAAGCAGTGGGCCAGTGTCAGACGCATAGGGCAGACTTTATAAAGATCAGTTCTAGTGGCTAAGAATACGTTTTCAGCACTGGTGGTGACCCAACTAATATTTCGAAGCCAAATTGAATATACTGTGAACAGCCCATTAACAAGTATAGAATAGTAGACAGTATTGCAGTAGTCAGCAGAGGGCAAGCGTTAATCAACTAGTTCCTGACCTGTGAATTACATGCTGTATGAAAGTGCCAACGTAGAAGGCATGTGTCTTCTTACTATCTTTATAATCAGGCACGGAGATGGCCAACTGTAAATATGTTATTGTCAACAATAAAGGAATTTTGTTGTTGTCAGCCACTAGTCGATCAGTCATTGCAGTCATCATAGTTGTCTGGTCATTGGGTGTCACTCAGCAGTCCACATTAGAAAGACAACCCCAATAGTTAACGTAACAGACAAAGAACACAAGAACAAAGACAGATCACTATCATCATTGTTTAATCAAGAACGTACACACAACAGGGTCAGTACATAACGAACAACGTCACAAGCATAGAACCTGAGTTGCAACTATCCCAGACTTGTTGCCCGATTGCCATTAGATTCTGCATATTTTACCACTAAGAGCTTTTTCTGCTGCAGTATAACATTTTTTTTTTTTTTTTTTTTTTTTCTCGAATTCATTGTTAGGGCTTCTCAAAATAATAAAATGACAAACTCCACAACTATGATAAGAGGTTTTTTGATGGTAGTAAATTTAAAGGTTAACCAGGTGAGGTCAAGCTATGTAAGTACCCTGAATCAGAAAGATGATGATGTATTTCTCAGGGGTCCCTATCCGCTACCTCTTCTGATCTCACCCAGTGTACATTATCTCTGTAGTGTTATGTATATAGCAAGTGTCTAGGGTATGTATGTATTTAAGGTGAGGAATGAATAAATACAAACAGAACTGTAATTCAACAAAATGTAAGTAAGTAAGACTGGTGGGAACGTTTTGGTATATATATATATATGTGATGGGGCCGTAAAGACACCCCGGCTTCCCCCTTCATGTTCAAGGCATATTTATCGCCCATATATTTTCGATGTACGCGCAGCACGCTGGGATGTGAAAATTCTGACAAAGAAGAAGATTGATGACTAGGCCATAATAAAGCCTAAGAATTATTTGTGGTGTGTTATATTTGATAGTCGTGTGTTATTTTTGATAGTTGTGGGCCATATTTGTGTTTTCATGCCTAATAGAGCAATAAAGGCGAGTGTTATTTGCGTGGCGCAATTAATACGCGCAGCGGATTAAGTGAGTGATTCGGCCTAGAGTTTATAAAAGAGATAGCGAGCGGCAAACAGGCCTTTTGAAGATTCAGTCCAGACAGAGAGAAAACGAAGATACGAGGCGCCCTGTGTGGTAGAACAGAGACACGACACGTAAGTTTGATTTAAAAGCAGATTAGCTTATTTCCTAGTGAAATTACCATTATTTCCCCTGTAGCTTTAGAAATATAATTGAGCGTGTCTGTTTTAATGGTTAATGAAATAAATAGAAATTGATGTGTTTCCAGGATCTGATAATTTAGTCTTGAAATATAAATGAGTGAAAATAATATGCGTGGATTGATTTTAATAGTGTAAGTCCAAATCACAGATGTGAGAAGTTTCGTAGCAATTATTATCTGTGCTACCATCACGATCAATTAACTCAACTAGGCCTTAGATTGATCCTGGTTTCCTGGCAGGTGGGTGCCTACTCAAGAAATCTGCCCCAACGTTCTGCGATCCCAGGAATATATCAATGGTAAACGAGTAAGGTTGTATGAGAAGTGACCTCCTTAACAATCGTGCATTACCATGCTTTGCCTGAGCAGAAAAACCAGGGGCTGATGATCGCTCTGGACCACGAAATGCCTACCCAATAAATAAATCTGCCTGGGGTTTCTGTATTGCCCAGACTAAAGCCAAACATTATTTTTCTATAGTTGAGTAGTTTTGTTCCGCTCTGTTTAATTTGCGGCTGGCATAAGCAACGGGGTTCAATTCTCCGTCTGGTGATGAGGACCGTTGTAACAAAGTGGCTCCCAATCCCACATTACTAGCGTCCGTTCTCACCACAAATTCCTGACTCAAATCAGGTAACTTTAATATGGGCTTACTGGTGAGTTTTTGCTTTAGCTCATTATATGCCTGCTCACATTCTGCTGACCATCCTATTTTATCTGGTTTCCCTTTACGAGTTAGATCTGTCAGAGGAGCACACACAGAGGTAAAATCTATAATATATTTCTGGTAAAAACCACAAAGTGAGACAAAGGATCTCACATCCTTTTTAGTCTGTGGTCTGGGTGCTCTCTGCAATTACTCCAAGTTCTTAGGATCAGGGGTCATGCTACCCTGATGTACAGTATGTCCCAAGAATTCTAGTTCCTTGCATCCAATACAACATTTTGTTGGTCTAGCAGTTAAATTTGCCTCCCTGTGTCTGTCAAACAACATGTTTAATGAGTCTACATGTTCCTCAAATGTTTCCGTGGCGATGAGGATGTCATCCATGAAATTAGTAATACATGAATTTTTCAGGGGATCCAATAGTTTTCGCATCATTCTGGAAAACACACTCGGAGTATTCTTCAATCCGAAAGGCAACATGTTGAACTCGTAGTGTCCTTCCGATGTGCTAAAGGCCAGATAAGGTCGAATCTCAGGTTTCACTGGAATCTGATAGTATCCCTTACTGAGATCTACCTTGGAAAAATATTTTGCCTTATTCAATCTGGCAAACATTTGGTTAGTATCAGGTAATGGATCCACCTGACCTTCTGTGACAGCATTCAGTTTCCTGTAATCTATGCACAGTCTATGTTCCCCAGAGGGTTTCCTCAACAATACCACGCTGGAGCTATAAGGAGATTCAATATCAGAAATAATCCCTTCTTCAACAAATATTATATCTCCCCTTTTAATGCTTGCCCTTTAGCGAAATGGGATAGTATAGGCTCTCATACAGATGGGTGTTGGTTTTAGCAGTTTCATATCATACTCCAACAAGTTAGTGTGCCCCAGTTTTTCCGTTAACACGTCTGTATGATTTTCCAGAACCTTCTGAATCTTCTCCCTCTGCCCTTTTTTGTCAGGTGATTACTGACTTTTACCTGTGCAGGAGTTTCGCATGGTTTCAGGGGGTATTCGTAAGAAGTGAGAGGTTCGTTTTTCATTTCAGTGGCTATGGCCAAGGTCATTAAATGTGGGCCTTCCGAAACCCTTCTATCATGGTATTTCTTGAGGAGGTTCACATGATAGACTTTTTCCTTTCCTTTTTTGTCTATCTTGTAATTAGTTCTAGACAACTTTTCTAGAACTGTGTATGGACCTTGCCATCCAATCTGAAGTTTGTTGTTGCTGCCGGGTAATAGAAGAAGCACCTTCTCCCCCACAGCAAGCTCCCTATCCTTCGCTTTCCTATTATAATATGCAGCATGTTTCTTCCTGGCTTGTCTTAGGTTATCATTTGCTAGTTTCTAGCCAGTTTTCAGTCGAGTGGTCAGCTCGTTCACATACTGATATGATGAGGTTACAGTCTCTTCTGCCTTCTCATCTGTCCATGTCCTCAATAAGGCTTCTAATGGACCTTTTATGGGCCGGCCAAATAACAACGTTGCCGGTGCCATTCCTGTTGAATTATGTGGGACTTCCCGATAAGCAAATAAGGCCGCGGGTAAGTATTGATCCCTTGTGTCAGGTTTTTCATGTGCCAGCTTTCGCAGGATGGAAATAAGTGTCCCGTTGAACATTTCCCCCTGCCCGTTCCCTTGGGCGTGATACGGACTACAGTGAAAGTGTCTGGCTTTAAAGATTATGAAAACTTCCTCCTTTAGTTTTCCCCTGAACTGTGATCCATTATCAGTCAGTATCTGGTGGGGAAATCCTAACCGTATGAATATTGTAAGTAACGCCTCTGCCACATGTTTGGAATCGATTGATGACATGGCTACTGCCTCTCCCCACATAGAACAAGTGTCCACCAGAGTAAGAATATAACTGTTTCTCCTCTTGGTTCGTGTGAGAGGTCCAACAATATCCACTGCAACTCTCTCAAAAGGGGTTCCCATGATTGGCATCTCCCCTAGAGTTGCAGGTGCAGTCCAATGTTTTGGAGCTACCCTTTGGCATTCTGGGCAGGATTTGACATATCTTTTTATATCTTCTGTTATCCCTGGCCAGAAGTAATGACAAGCTATACGCTGTCCTGTGGCGCTGATCCCCATGTGACCACTGAAGGGGGATCAGCATGTCCTAACTCCAGCACACTTTTCCTATATGAAGTTAGGGGGGAAGTAACCAGCTGTCCATGACCATTGGATCCAGTACCAGCCTTCCTATACATTAACTTGTTCTTCATATAAAAGTCTCCTTTGTTTGGAGGGTGTTATGGCTTTTTAGGAGTTTCCTGAAACACGGCTTTTTTTTAATGACTTATCCTCAGCCTGTGCCTTCCTCATCTCCTCTGGATGAGTATTTATTGGGGTTGATAATCTTCCTCCTTCCTTGACTTGTGACCTGGTCTGTACTGTTGCCATAATCACTGGTCTTTTGGGATTTCCCAAAAACACTGTATCTACACCCCAATATCAGAGGGTAGATTGGTTCGTTTATCATTGCTGCTCTAATCACTCCTTCCACATAGCGGAGTTTTTACATTTTATTCTTGCAATGGGAAGTGTCAATGGTTTGCTACTATCCTTAGTTGCCCCCTTGTATCTCCACTGTTTCTGTGGTATATTGATCTGGGTGCAACATAGGTTAGAACTCACGACTGAGTCAAAATCCAATCCAGTATCATAAAGACACTTAATAGTGGCCCCATTGCATACTACTATCTTCACATACAGGGGGATGAAAGGTTCCTGCTGTCCAGTAGGTAGTTTCCTTCTTTCCCAAATTGTTTTTTCATGTTTTAAGGCATGCAGCGAAATATGAGGGGGAGGATTTTGTTTCTTCCTACAGTCTTTTGTATTATGGTTATTCATAAACCTACACCAAATTTACACCAATTTTCCTTCTGGTCTGTAGGGTTTCCTTTCATTTACCTTGAGGGTTTCTGTCTCTAGGATCATATCTTGGCCTATCATAATTGGGTTTAACCAACTGTATGAGCTTGATCTCTATGTCAAACTATTCTGGGTTTGTAGGGATTTATTACTCTCTGCTTGTTTCTTTCTTTGCTCCAGCTACTTCTCACTGGGCTGCCTGATACCTCTCAGCAACATTGCGAATCTCCCCCTAACCTCTCTGCACCTTGTTCCATGAGAAATTTTCTCATGTCTGGAGCCATGGACTCTCTCAATTGCTCAATCATGATCATTTCTTTAAGATCTTGGGTCTTCCCCAGAGCAGTCCATTTCTCCAAATAAGTTTCTAGTCTGGCAGAGAATTGGGGGTAGGTCTCCCCAGAAAGTACCTTTAGCATTCCCTAAATTTCTTCCTATTAATTCACATTCTCTCGTATCTAACTTAAATAAGTCTTTGTTTGAGAATATCATAATCTTCTTGGTCTTCTCTGCTTAACTTTGGAGAAGACCTCATAACACGAGGTTACCCCCTAAGTCCTTGGGATATATTTTAAACTCCACTTCTCCTTCTCCAACCCATACATGTTAGTAGCAAGTCTCATCATATCTTACTGAGATAAGACTTGATCTCATCGTCTTTTCTCTACAAAAAGGATCTAAATGAAAACTTTCATGGCTGAATTTTGAAGGCGCCCCCGAGAACTGCAAAAGCCCAGTGTCCAGAGGTAGATGGGCGCTTCCCAAATTTTCTGGAACAGTCCGTGCAGTGTTTAGTTCCTTAAGTCAAACGTCTCGAAGCACTCATGACTTCTCCTTTTGCAATCTCAGAATCTTCTTTTTCCGCTCTCCATCTGCCAAGCCTCTCTTTCAGCAGCCCCTAACTGTAATCTCTTAGCTTCCTCCTCTCTCTGATCTCTTTTCCCTCCTTTTCAAGCCTCAAATCTGCACTCTTTTTCTTTCCTCTAACTGTAACCTTTTAATCTCAGCCTGCCCTATCACCGCCTCTAATTTCCTATCTCTCTTTATCCTGCATCTAATTTTTAATCTTTTCCTCTTCTTTATCCCCTGCTTCTAATTGTGCAAACCTTTTCTCTTTCAGCTAAACCTCCTTATTTCCCTAATCAGATAAATTGTAACATTCAGTAGTAACATACCTGAATCTTTTAATGTCCCCACTCTGCCAAGATCTTTTTGCCGTCCCTGCACTGTAGCAGATCTAAAATTTGGCCAAGTCTGCCATTCTCTCATACAAGTTTTATCAATACTTATTTTGTAATCAAATGTAACAAATACTAACTTCATTAAAACAATGGCAATGACAGCTCATCCAATTCACCACAATTTTAATTATTATAATTTTATAAAAATTTATTTCCCCTACTGATTGGGCCCCCAGGGTGTGGTGACACAAAAATCCTCGGACGAGGCCCCCAATATGATGATAAGAGGTTTTGATGTTACTAAAATTAACCCTAAAGGTTAACCATCAAGGGATAGTGCTTCGTAGGGTCAAGCTATGTAAGTACCCCCTGAATCAAAGAAAGGTGATAGATGTATTTCTCAGGGGTCCCTATCCCGCTAAACCTCTTCTGATCTCACCCAGTGTAACCATTATCTCTGTAGTGTTATGTAAATGGCAAGTGTCCTAGGGTATGTATCTTATTTAAGGTGTGGAATGAATAAATAACAAACAGAAACTTATTTTCAACAAAATTAAGTAAGTTAAGAATCTGGTGGGAACGTTTTGGTATATATAATATATATATGGAATAAATATACAATTTATTGTCCCGAACCTCAATCTTTTGGAACAAAACTTGTACAAAATCATAAAATGTTTATTTTACAGTTTTATCAAAATAAATAAGATGGAACTTGTCTCCCCATGAACCCTTGCAACATAAATAAAATGTCCACTAGAATGAGTACCCCACTGTCTGATTTTCAATGCTTGATATTAACTATAAAGTCAGTTATTTGAGGGTTTGTTTTTTCTTCATCATTCCCAACTCAATCAAATTCTTTTTTGGCTTGTGGTGGTTTAAAAAAAGAACTGTTCATGTGCCCCGTATTGACTGGGACTTAACTAAAAGAAGCCTGTCTGATGCTATGGGCTCCAGAAATAAATAAAATGTACCCAATGAACCACTCAATTGTGCTTGCTTTCTGGATGATAGATATGGCCTGTCGCTACCAAAGTATATTGTGAGCCCTTGCCACTGGCCACACATTTCTGCTCTTCTCCAAGGTTTGTCTGTAGCACTCTTTTTCTAATGGTAATACAACCCTGAAATGTAGAAGGAAAGTTTTCCTCCCCCTTTATCCAGCCTGTCCTATAAAATGTTCCACCACTAAAAAAACCTCATAAAATCCTACCAATTCCGCCTCCTAGCCATCCCCTGCTGACCATATGACTGTAACCAAACCCTGTAACAGTTTTGCCTAGACTAACACTCATCCTGTGTATTTACTTCATCTTCATTTTTTCCAATGGCGTTCTTAAAGCCACCAAAATTCCCTTTAGCATTGCTTTGTCTCCAATAATCAGCCAGGGGTGTATTAAAAAATAGCTATCCTTGTGACCTGTTTTAATGACTTCTATTGACAAACATTAAAATGTATATGTGTCCATTGTTTTTGAACATTGTGTCCACCCCAAAAACCACTACAGAAATTTACCCTTTTTCCCTTCCTGAGAGACAGTCGTAAATCCTGATCGTATGAGTGCCAAACTGGTAAAACACATTTCTTTAAAATCACTTAGTCCCAATGACAACTAAATTTTTATTACCACGGCACCTGTAACAATCAAATATTTGTAAAGCCATAATTGCAAAACACCGTATAAATAATCACTCCAAAAAGACTGCATAACCTACTCTAGGTGTCCTTTCGTAAACCTGAAACATCTTCCCAATCCGCAGTAATCGAAATAAAAATGTATTGTCCATAAACATACCCTCTAGCCCTGAAAACTTCCCCTAAGGAAATTACAACAAATCAGCACCTATCTCTTACACTTCCAAGTAAAGACAAAAATAACAACAAATGCACAAAGTTGACTAAATTGCAGTACACATAGCCAACTTTTCTTAATGCTTTTCTTGTCCCAAGAACGGCGAAAGCTTGGGTCACACGAGGCTTTTCACCGCTGATCTCTCAAACTTGCAACTCTTTTTCTAACCTCAAAAGTCCCTGATCTTAGAACACAGGTGTTAATAAAACCCTACTCTCCTAAAACAATAAAAAAAAAAATAATTTAGAAATTAACTATAATAATTTTGTGGTATTTTTAAAAACTAACTCCTACAATAATCGTAACCATAAATCGGGGGGGGGTGGGTGTTTAATCATTTTAAAGCTGTTAAGTTTAATTATACGATGTGTGTTTATTAAGGAACCTTCCAATACGCACAAAAAAATAAACGGGGGCGGGGGGGGTCAAACCAAATACACATTTTAAAACCACCTAAATGAATGGGTGCCATCAAAATTACAAACCGCCTCGGCTAGTCAACGCCATGCCCCAAATAACACCAGGCTTCTAGGGGGGTTATTTTATGGTATAAAACCAAAATGAATTTTCAAAAAAACAGATACCTACAGGAAATAATAAACAACCCCAACAATAACACAACAATTCAACCACCTGTACACAAGTAATACAAAACAGTTATATTATTAATTTTTGATTGTAAATTGTTTACTTAACAAACATAAAGAAATAATTAACCCCCCAATATTCAATATAAAAAAAACCCCCAAATATAATATTACCATAAATATTGAACCCCCTCTTCAAGGATATTATTACACATATGAAAGATCGGTAATTCACAATGTAAATTTATTATTGATAAATGATGTTATTAAATATATAATAAATTATGGTTTATAAATATACCAAAAACCCCCATTTATTTTACAACCAAACTACCCAAACCCTCATTTTATTTAAAATATATTTAAAAAAACATATAAAATATAAACAAAACAAATTGGGTTAATAAATTATTATCATTCATACTAAAATTAAATTATTGGGAGGTGTAGGTGTCACTTATTAAAATAATAAGACATAGCAACTTTAAAAATACCCACATAAATAGGCTAAAAATTCAATTATTAACTAAGTTAAATCATAACTTTATTCCCATTTTTTATTGTAATTTAATAAAGTGGTAATTATAAACTATAAATATTAACTATATTAAATTTGTTGGTTTATGTTTAACGGTATTGTTTAACCACCCAATATTTCAACAACAATTTACAAACTAAGCCCCATATAAAACAGTATTTAATATACACACAATAAACAAATCCCCTTTGACAATACACATACCATTATTTATATATAAATTTAATGTAAATAATATTAAAAATTATGAAGGTAAGGACGACTTATTATTTAAAAAAATAAATTTATTAAAAAAATGACGTAAAATTATATACAAACCCAACATAGATCCAAAAAATACCCACCCAATGTTTTTTTATCATCCAAAAATTAAGTAAAAAAAGGTAAATTATTATTATTAAACTTATCTAAATTAAGACAAAACAAACCGTGCCTCTCACCTGGGGCCTGAAGTAAGTGTGATGGTCTCATAAACTTTTATCATACGGCAAAATTGATATTAAATAGCGTCTTAATATATACCATGGGATTAAAACAATATATATATATAATGTTTTAGGTACTATATATCCATAACGGCCGACTGGTCCATAATAAGGCCTCCCCCCCTATTAAATAGGGGCCAATCCAATCCCAATGTTTTCATTCTACCACACTCCCCGCGCGCCCCGCCTCCAAGGATTCAGTGCAAGTGCCGACCACAACCCTTAACCCAACCCCCATGAATGAATATACCAGAATACACCTGTACTGAGCCCAATTATCACACAAAACCACAATCACACAACTAAAATTTTCCGGTCGCAGCTAACTCGGAATTGTAAATATAAAGCACGCTCCAGAGAAGAAAATAATGGCTTCTCGCATATCGAGGACGGTAAACTGCACCTCGTCGTGTGGAGCATTACCACAACCACTTACGTCATAATCGACCTCACCATGGCCGCCAGTGTGCAGAGAACAGTTTTTCCGCTCTCTAACATTTTCCTTTTAAATTATAACGCATCTACGATAATTAATCCTCTCCCTCACATCCCTGCCCTTACGTGCAGACCTGGGTTTTTAGGTAGCTTCCTTGGCTTACAGACCTGCCGTGGTCAGCACACCCTCTCCGTTCCAGCCGAACCCGCCTCCTCAGCAACGGTAGAATTGGCAGCAGATCTGGGTGGAAGCTAATTATGTAGGATGCTTCATAGAGATGAACGGCACGAACTACTTCGAAGGTAATATTGCGCTCGCTCTGAGAAACCATGAAAATGACCAAGGAACCTAATTCTATACTCAGTTTTCAGAGAAATAACGTTTGCAATCTTGTAGTCTGCGAACACGGTAAATCCTACAGGGTGCAGTTGCTAACGGTATAACAGTAACCGAATAAAGCCCAAACAAGTGCTCCAGTATTTTTGGTTCAAGGCTTTACTAGTCGTAAATAGCTCATGTGGAGTTCACGGCCACCTCTAAGGGGTTTACAGAAGGAATATACATTATTACTCCCTCACCATCTTTGTCAGAGACAACGAATCTATGACGTTTGTCAAACGTGCTGTCAAGGCTTTATGATGTTCACAGATAAATGGTCCCTAACCTGCTAAGTAATAGCCGTCGTTGCAAGTGAGCATTACGTTTGACAGAAAGTTACGCTTCGAAGCAAAGTCACCAACAAGGGGGGAAGGGGGGGGCTATGTGATCCCATCTTCAGTATGTTTTTAACATCCAAAAGTCTTCCTCAAGGTATTGCCATTCTGTGTCAACCCCAAGGACAAACGTGCGATGACATACTTAAACTTTCCACTTTGTAAGCTCAACTGAGTACCCGAGATCATCTCCAAGGGAACCTTTTCCAGTATCCGGTTTCCCATGATAACTTCGTCATTCGCTATGTTTTACGGTAAATATTACTCTTACCTAAAGTTCATTATCTATAAGTTGTATCTGTGTGTGATTACCCCGGGATTAGTAAGTTCATAACGACTCTTTAGATTACCCAGAACCGTTATTGGCTCATTAGAATTCGAAGAAGAGCCTGGGGCTCGGAACTCTTGGGCCCTTGAGTCAGTTATAAGAAATACTTAGTAAATTCTCTAGCTATATCATACAGAGTTGAATGTAGGATTCTAATGTCACTAGAGGCATATACCGAAATTTTTAGACGATACTAGCCATTATCATCTTATCGATTAGCCTAGTCAGTGAAAGACTATATGGAAATTTCTCCTCTCTTAATCTTAGCTCATGTATGGTTAAACAAGAATACCGCTTAGTATAACGTCATTAGCAAAAGCAACTAACGTCAATATTTTTCAAGTCCCATTAAGCTGACTGGCTACCCTACATGAATGGAATTAAGGCGTAACCCTTAAGTTAAGGTTAATGCTCCAGCTATTAAATTAGCACAAAGAACTGATATGAACTTGGGTGTAAGTCAGGCTTGCCTTGTTTCCTTTGATTATTGATTAGCTATCTGCTGACTCGCAAGACAGCTTGAACAGCAAAGTGCTGCGTGTGAGTTCTAGTAAAAGGCCACGATAGGACTAATCGATATAGAAATATATTCTTAATAGACTCTAGCCACTTGGGGAAAAGGTTCGGGAATCTAGACTCTTATCACGTACATACTTGCTATCTGCTAAATGATCTCTTCAACAACCTAGGATAAGCTAATTGCTATTGTAAAGCATACTCATCAGTCCCCTGGTGACAGGATTATCCCTAATAGTACAAATTAACAGGGAAGAAGATTACCAGAATCATTAGATGATCTACAAGCAGTATCCCTCCTTAATTAGATACACATATGTGATTCATCCCCAGGGGACCAGAGAAGTTTGTCTAGCACTATCGATTGCACACTATCTTCTAAGAAGTTGTCATCGCCCTCACCCCAGCCTCAGAATCGAATGCTTGTATACTTGCTACATGAAAGTTTCTCAGCATTGGTTGTTTCCACGGAGACTCTATCGTTACGCATTGAAAGTCCTTTATAATCTAGGACTTAAATATGCCTCTAGTGCACCACACACTTTGCTGTTTCGCTTCGTGAGCCGTTGATCTTTTTAGATTTTTCTGCCTCACTTACCATCTCAGTCTTTGTGTACTAGTGATGAACATTCCCTTGAGTAGGATTACTCCTACTTCACTCATGTAGTTTAGCCAGTCAGCCAAGACTGTTACCAAAGATGTGGCAACTGCCTTACACAAGCAGTATTTGTGGAACCATACATGAGGTGGATAAAGAGAGAGGAACCAAATAGGATCCTGACTATCCCTTCAACGGACTTTAACCTTAGGCAATGTGCAAACACCCCCCCCACTCCACCGTGCAGGTACTATCCCCTCTCTCCTTTAGTCTCTAACGAAATCCCCATTCTAGAAATGGTCGCATATCATGCCGAATTTGTGTGTAGATTTCTTATTAACTTATGCACGGGCCCCAAGAACTTGTTATATAGCCCCCATGGAGTTACTTAGGCCTACTATGACATTACGGTCTTGCCGCTGGAAAGGAATATGCGGTCTGTGGATGGCGGAACGTCAACCTTCTAAATAATAACGGTCTATAAGCGGGTATTTTTGCCGTTGAACAAGCGAATCGACGAAGATCATCATTGTTTGCTCGATGGTCTATTCTCTTGACTCCACCCTAACACAGAAGATAAAAAGGAAAGTTTAATTTATCGCTGCAACGGTCCTGCTCCAGTTTTCACGCCATTATGGGGGTCCGGCACACCACGCTCCGTGTACATTGTTAGGACTACAATGTGATCTTACCTCAAGTAATTGTCCTTATACACCACTTCCACCGGGGGGGTAGTTCTATTCCAAACGCAACCATGGAGCATAATTTCTATAATTCTTCTCGTCTCTTCCCGGGGGGTTGAGGGGGGTGGGTCAACGATAGAATCGGGGGCCGAACATGGGGGGCTATGGTAGTTTGCAGTAGAATAGAGCATTAGGATCTTACACTGTATTATACAAAATCCCCCCGAGCCCCACTCCCTGCCTCCCCCCTTTTCCTGAAGGCCCAGGTCCGACAACTTAAACGGCGAACGCTGCACGATCTTTATCGTCATACCTTATCCTGACTTCATGAATAAAGTTGAACACGACCAACTTGCCAGCTCCCACCATCTACGATGTTTTTACTCGTTCCTCTTGGACCTGTGACGGAGCTCTAAATCACCAGTATTTTCCTTAAGGTGACGCCTAGAGACGCCCGTAGAAAACTTTATGACTCAGGGTGCTACATGTCATACGCTAGCTTAAGCCCACCACAAACCAGTATTAACGACTTTTGTTGCTTTTTTACAGTACCGCTTTTCGTTAGCAACTGACCCTGGCTTGTACATGTCGGTGTGGCAGATAATCAGGTTCCGTGCCACTTTTTATTCGCTATCCCTCAAACATGTGTTTCTCCGCAACTCTTGGGGACGTTCTAGTCATTTCATAGTTTACCGCAGAATATGGAACCTTCTGTTTTTACTTCGTTGCCGTTTTCTTTTGAAACTCCCTTCATCCTAGGACTATCGCTGTATTGAAGCCCTAGATGCTGCTGAATAATCAGGTCATGCCTGAAGCCAGTACTCTGCTGAAATCAATCGTCCCTGCTGAAAGCCAGGTCTTACTATAGAAGCCCAATAAGGTCTGCTGAAAATCCAGGTTCTGCGGGGAAGTTTGTAATGGTCCCTGCTGAAGGTTTTAATGTTTCGTAGCTGCGTTGCGTCTCTTTTTACTGATATAAAAATGTAGAATTACATTACATCCTGTTTAAAACATCTGATGGATTTATTAATTATGACGTAAGTTGCCTATAATTTGTCAGATAATAATCAGGTTGGAAGAACGCAGCGTCATAATAATCGACTGATCCATACATGGACAGTACTGTTTAGAATAGCGAGATCTATAGAATGATGGGCGTCTCAGGTAAAGGGGAAAATGAAAATTTTTAAAGTTGAGGTGCTTAGGTAGATGTATTCGTTTCTCGTTGTGCGATAGTGGTATATTCTTTTTTTCTTGTTAAGTTTGTGTTACTGTCTTGTCTTTTGAGGGGGAGTTGGTGGTAGATGAACACTTGGGATTATTTTAATTTAAATTATTTTAATTTTTTCCCTATCTCTTCTCATAATTTAATTATTTGAATATTTAAATATAATTTATTACTATTTATTTATATTTTATATACTAAAATATAGTTAATATATATTATATATTCATTATTATTTAATATATTTTTTTTATATCATAATTATTAATATAAGCATCTATTTTTATATATATAAAAAAAAACGTCGTAACATAAATCAACTGCTTGGATTATCTGCACCAAACATATCGTACTATATTACTTTTATAATGGATACATAGCTTAAAATAATGTGGGGGTCTTTGTTTATAGAGAACCCTTAGTGCCCCGGAAGCTCGGGCGAGAGCCAAATTTTTAATATAGTACTAAAATATATGGCCATTTTGGGAAGAGGTCGAAAGTTACCTAGCGCAGATGGAAAGTCCCCGGTAGAGTGTTTATGTTTGTCACATGAGTTAAAAAGTCAGAAATCTTAGCGCGATCATAATCTGAATCGTGGCAAGAGTTTTTCGTACGCAATTGTTCGTACCTGGTCTTCGAGCGCTGTTTTTTTGATATTAAGCTATAGTTGTTGTGGCGAAATGGATCTGTGGAACCCCATGGGGCACAGGAACATTTGGTTCCCGGGTGATGAGCAAGGGTTGGCGGGATTGGCGTCGAGGACTGCAGTGTATGGACGTAATAGTTTGGGTAGAAGAGGCCTTGGGGGGGAGGTGAAAGTTAGGGAGGTATGGACAGGAAGTGTAACCTGGCTGATCAGTGAGAAGGATGTAGGAATGACCAGGGGAAGGTGGGCAAGGTACGAACCCCCAGAACAAAACATGTTAGCGACCCTCCAATATTTATTAGACGGACGTGGATAGGAAAATTTAACAACCAATCAAATTTGTTTACCAGGGACATCCGGTTTTGGTACATATAACAAGAAATCTTTGTTGTAGTGGCAAAAAATGCCGGATATCTGTTTATTTTTGACCAAAAAAAAAAAAAAAATTTTTAAATAAATTTAATTTTAATCAATAACTAAAGGGAATAAGAATGAAAAGGGATATCTTGAATTATAGCGCTGATATTGATTAATATATTAACCTAAATATTCCCCACTTAATAAAGTATCTTGACTTAGAAAAATTTTATTTTAGTAAATATTTGAGATCAGGGTAGAAAACTACCCTTAATTACAAAAAAATTACCCAGGTAAAACTGTTTTAAGGAATAAACTAAAAGAGAAAATTAAATAGGAACGATAGAGGTCAGTTGACGTGTTAATTATCACTTTTAATATTGAAAATAACGGTCCCCCATAAATAACTGAGATATAAAAATACACAAAGATAATCAGAACGAAGCGAACACTACTTACGATTAGGGCTCAAAGTTCATAGTCCAAAAATAGTTAAAATTTTTGACTCGCTTTTTTTTGAATTTCGGTTAGAGCGTAGGGTAAATTAAAAAATTAACACACCTCCTTGTAAGATCAAGGCCATTTGAAATTTGAAAAAGCCATCGCAAGTTGAGATCAGCGGGAAAGCCTTGTGACCAAGCTTTACGCCCGTTATGGACAAGAAAAGCAGTAAGAAAAGCCTTATTTTTACTGCTAGTCAACTTTGTGCATGTGTTGTTATTATTCTTTACTTGAGGTAAGATAGCTGCTTTTTTATTTGTATATTTCCTTTAGCAAGTATCAGGCTCCCTATGTGTATGCCAATACATTTTTATTTCGATACTGCTTAATTGGGGAGATGGTTCAGGTTTCGCAACAACCTAGGTAGGAATGCAGTCTTTTTCGGAGTGAAATGTGTAAACAATGTTTTGCTATTGGCCTTACAAATTTTGTGCCACAGTTTGCCGTTGGTAATATAAATTGATATTGTCATTGGGAAAGTGAAAATAAATGTGTTTGTAAGTTTGCCATACAATTTTTTGCGACTGTAAGTTCAGGAGGGAAGAAAAATAAATTGGTAGTGGTTTTTGAGAGTGACACATGTTGTTTCAAAATAACATGTGAAACACTATACCATAGAATGTTTGAAAGAAGTCATTAACAGGTCACAAGATATATTTTTACACACCCCTGCTGATTATGGTGGAAGACCAAGCAATGCTAAAGGAATAGTGGCTTTAACGCCATATGAAAAAAAAAGAATGAAAAACACAGGAACTGAGTGTAGTCAAGGAAATATAGGGTTTTTTGGTGCCATATGGTCAGCACACATGGCTGACCCCCAGGTAAGATTACCATTGATTAGTGGTTGGAATTGTTATAGACAGGCTATAAAGGGGAGGAAACTTTCCTTCTCATTTCAGGGTTGTATTACCAGTAAAAAAAAGTGCTACAGACAACCTGGAGAAGACAGAGAAATTGTGGCCAGTGAAGGCTCACAATATACCTTTGAGCTACAGGCCATATCATCATCCAGAAAGCAGCACCATCTGAGTGACCATATACATAGTCTGGAGCCCATGTAGGCATCAGACAGGCTTCATAGATAAGTCCCTCAATGACGGGCACGATGACAGTTCTTTTCAATTTAAACCACCACAACAAAAAAGAAATTTCCTGGGGAATGATGAAGAAAACCAAACCCTCAAATAACTGATTATAGTTAATATCAAGCATTGAAAAATCAGGACAGTGGGGGGTACTCATTCTAGTGACAATTTTATTTTTGTTGCAACTTCATGGACAGAGTTCCATCTTATTTATTTAAAAAAACTGTTAAAAAAAACATTTTTATGAATTTTGACAAGTCCTGTTCCCAAAAGATTGAGGTTCGGGGACAATAAATTGTATATTTATTCCCATATATATATATATACCAAAACGTTCCCAACCATCTTACTTACTTACATTTTTTGTTGAATTACAGTTCTGTTTGTATTTATTCATTCCACACCTTAAATAAATACATACCCTAGACACTTGCCATATACAAAACACTTTACAGAGAGATAATGTACACTGGGGTGAGATCAGAAGAGGTAGGCGGATAGGGACCCCTGAGAAATACATCATCACCTTTCTGATTCAGGGTACTTACATAGCTTGACCTCCCCTGGTTAACCTTTAAATTTTACTACCATCAAAACCTCTTTATCACATATTGGGGGCTCGTCCGAGAATTTTTGTATCACCACAACCCTGGGGCCCAATCAGTAGGAAATAAATTTTTTATAAAATATAATAATTAAAATTGTGGTGAATTGGATGAGCTGTCATTGCCATTGTTTGTTTAATGAAGTTAGTATGTGTTACATTATTTACATAAGTATTGATAACGTGTATGAGAGAATGGCAGACTTGGCCAAATTTAGATCTGCTACAGTGCAGACGGCAAAAGATTTCTTGGCATGAGTGGGGACATTCTGAATTCAGTATGTTACTACTGAATGTTACAAAATTTATTGATAGGGAAGATAAGAGGTTAGCTGAAGAGAAAAAAGGTTACAATTAGAAGCAGATAAAGAAGAGAAAAAGATTAAAATTAGATGCAGATAAAGAGGATAGGAAATTAGAGGCTGATAGGGAGGCTGAGATTAAAAGGTTACAGTTAGGAGGAAAAAAAGATTTTGCAGATGGAGGCTGAAAAGGAGGAAAAGAGATTTCAGAGAGTGAGGAGGAAGCTAAGAGATTTACAGTGTAGAGGCTGAAAGAGAGGCTAGGCAGATGGAGGCGGGAAAAAGACGAAGAACAGAGATTGCAAAGAGAGCATGAGCTAAGACTTAAGGAACTAAAAAACTGCAAGGACATGTTCCAGAAAAAATGGAAGCAGCCCATCTACCTCTGACACATGGTTGCAAGTCAGGGGGCCATCTCAAATTTCACCATGAATTTTCATTTAGATCCTTTTGTAGAGAAAGAAGACGATGAGATCAAGTCTTATCCACCTCAGTAGATATGGAGAGACTAGCTAGGATAACTATGGGTTTTTGGAGAAGGAGAAGTGGAGTTTAAAACTATCCCCAATGGACTTAGGGAACCTCTTATGAGGGTCTTCTCCAAGCTAAGCAGAGAAGACCAAGAAGATTAAAAATGATATTCTCAAACAAGACTTTATTAGTTAGATACGAAAAAATAGTGAATTTAACTATGGAAGAAAGAAATTTAGGAAATGCTAAGGTACTTTCTGGGGGAGACCTACCACCAATTCTCTGCCAGACTAGAAGACTTATATTTGAAAGAAAATGGACTGCTTCCTGGGGGAAAACCCAAGGAATTCTGAAGGAAAATGATAATGAAATGGAGCAATTAAGTGGAGTCCATGGCCTCCCCAGACCTTGAGAAAAATATTCTCAACTGAACAAGGCGCGCTGAGAGGTTTGGGAGAGAAGATTCGCAATTGTTGCTGAGGAGATAATCAGGCGCCCCAGTAATAAGTAAGCTGGTGCAAGTAAAGAAACAAGCAGAGATTACATGAGGCAGTAATAAAATCCCACAAAACCAAGAATTGGTTTACATAGTAAAGAATTCAAGCTCATAAATATTAAACCTTAATTTTTGATAGGCCAAGGATTAGATCATAAGAAGACTGAAACCCTCAGAAGTAAATGAAAGGAAACCCTACCGACCAAAAGGAAAATGGTTGTAAATTTTTTGTAAGGTTTAAATAAAACCATTAAATAACAAAAGACTGTAAGGAAGAAAACCCCTCCATAATTATCGCTGCATGCCTTTCATTTTAAAACATTTTGAATAGCAATGAAAGAAGGATACTACTCTAGCTGGACACAGCCAGGAAACCCTCATCCATCCACCCTGTATGTGACGATAGTAGTATGCAATGGGGCCACTATTAAGTGTCTTTATGATACTGGATTGGAATTTTGACTACAGGTTCTGTGAGTTTCTAACCTAGTGCACCCAGATCAATATACCACAGACAAACGTGGATGGAGAGTACACAGGTGCAACTCAAGGATATAGCGCAACCATGAAACACTTATCCCCAATTTGCAAGGCATAAATTGTGAAAAATCGCTGATGATCGAAGGATTAGGTGTTGGAAAGATGGACGTGATTATGAGCCGCAACTGATTAAATCGGAACCTCTATCCAACTCCACTGATATTGGGTTTGTAAGAATTATTCGTGTTTTTGCGATAATCCCAAAAAGACCACAGAGTTTATGGCAGCAGTAACAGACCAGGTCCACTCAGTCCAAGGGAAGGAGGAAGAATAAACCCAATAAATACTGCAATCCAGAGGAGCATGGAGGAAGAGCACAGGGCTTGAAGGATAAGTTCTATCTAAAGCCGTTGTTTATTCAGGAAACATCCCTAAAAAGCCGCTCTTACCCATCCCAAAACAAAGGAGACTATAATTATATGAAGAACAAAGTTAATGTATAGAAAAGGCTGGTACTGGATCTCCAATTAGGTTTCATGGGGACAGCTGATAATTTCAACCTTCATTATAGAGAGAAACAGGTTCTGGAGTTTAGGAACATGCAATCCCCTTCAGATGGTTAGGATGGGGATGCTATCCCCCCTTCAGTGTGGTACATGGGGAATCGAGGCGTCACTAAAAAGGGGGGACACGACGTGTATAAGCTTTGTCATTAATTTTTCTGGGCCAGGGTTTAACAGAAGATTTATAAGAAAGATATGTCCAAATCCGGCCCAGAATGGCCAGAAGGGTAAGCGTCCAAGAAACATTTGTGACCCCTGCACCTGCAACTCGTACGGGGAAGATGCTAATGCATGGGAACGACCTTTTGATAGAGTAGTCATTGGATATTTGCTATAGACCTCGCTCACACGAACCATAGAGGAGAAACCAGTTTATATACTTTACTCTGGTGGACACTTGATCTTCGTCCTGTGGGGAGAGGCAGTAGCATCATGTCATCAATCGGATTTTCCAGAACATGTGGCCAGAGGCGTTACTTACAATCATATTCCACACGGTTTAGGAATTTCCCCACCAGATACTGATCTGATAATGGAATCACAGTTAAGGGGAAATGTCTAACGGAGTGAAGGTTTTTTCAAGGATCTTTCAGAAGCCAGGCAACTTTCACTGTAGTCCGTATCACGCCAAGGGAACGGGCAGGTGGAATAGGTTCAAACCGGTACATACTTATTTCCATCCTGTATAAAGCTGGCCCCATTGAAAAAACCTGACACACCGGATTCAGATCGTAAATACCGTACCCGCGGCCTTATTTGCTTATCGAGGAAGTCCCACATAATTCAACAGAGAATTGGCAACCGGCAACGTTGTTTATTTGGCCGGCCCATAAAAGGTCCATTAGAAGCCTTATTGAGGACATGGACAGATGAGTAATGCAGAAGAGACTGTAAAGAACCTCATCATATCAGTATGTAAATCGCAGCTTGACCACTCGACTGAAAACTAGGCTGGAAACGTAGCAAATGATAACCTAAGACAAGCCAGGAAGAAACATGCTGCATATTATAATAGGAAAGCGAATGGATAGGGAGCTTGCTGTGGGGGAGAAGGTGCTTCTTCTATTACCCGGCAGCAACAACAAACTTCAGATTGTGGATGGCAAGGTCCATACACAGTTTCTAGAAAAGGTATCTAGTTAAACTAAATTACAAGATAGACAAAAAGGGAAAGGAAAAAGTCTATCATGTGAACCTCCTTAAGAAAATACCATGATAGAAGGGTTTTCGGAAGGCCCACATTTAATGACCTTGGGCCATAGCCACTGAAATGAAAAACGAAACCTCTCACTTCTTACGAATACCCCCTGAAACCATGTGAAACTCCTGCACAGGTAAAAATCATACAGTAATCACCTGACAAAAGGACAGAGGGAGAAGATTCAGAAGGTTCTGGAAAAATCATACAGACATTTTTTAACGGACAAACCGGGGCACACTAAACTTGTTGGAGTATGATATGAAACTCGCTAGACCCAACACCCATCTGTATGAGAGCCTATACTAATCCCATTCGCTAAAGAGCAAGCTTTAAAAGGGATATATATAATATTTGTTGAAGAAGGGATTATTTCTGATATTGAAGAATCCCTTATAGCTCCAGCGTGTATGTTGTTTTGGAAACCCTCTGGGGAACATAGACTGTGCATAGATTACAGGAAACTGAATGCTGTCACAGAAGTAGTCAGATTGATCCATTACCTGATACTAACCAACTGTTTGCCAGATTGAATAAGGCAAAAATATTTTTCCAAGGTAGATCTCAGTAAGGGATACTAATCAGATTCCAGTGAAACCTGAGATTCGACCTTTAATCTGGCCTTTAGCACATCGGAAGTGGACACTACGATGTTCAACATGTTGCCTTTCGGATTGGAAGAATACTCCGAGTGTGTTTTTCCAGAATGATGCGAAAGCTAAAAACTATTTGAATCCCCTGAAAAATTCATGTATTACTAATTTCATGGATGACATCCTCATCGCCACGGAAAACATATTGAGGAACATGTAGACTCATTAAACATGTTGTTATGACAGACACAGGAGAGGCAAATTTAACTGCTAGACCAACAAAAATGTTGTATTGGATGCAAGGAACTAGAATTCTTGGGACATACTGTACATCAGGGTAGCATGACCCCCTGATCCTAAGAACTTGGAGTAATTGCAGAGAGCAACACCCAGACCACAGACTAAAAAAGGATAGTGAGGATCCTTTGTCTCACTTTGTGGTTTTTACCAGAAATTATATTATAGATTTTAACCTCTGTGTGTGCTCCTCTGACAGATCTAACTCGTAAAGGGAAACGCAGATAAAATAGGAATGCGTCAGTCAGAATGTGAGCAGGCATATAATGAAGCTAAAGCCAAAAACTCACCAGTAAGCCCATATTAAAGTTACCTGAATTTGAGTCAGGAATTTGTGGTGAGAACGGACGCTAGTAAGTGTGGGATTGGAGAACCACTTTGTAGTTTACAACGGTCCACCATCACCAGAACCAACGGAGAATTGAACCCCGTATTGCTTATGCCAGCCGCAAATTTAAACAAGTAGCGGACCAAAACTAAGCAACTATTAGAAAAATAATGTTTGGCTTTTGTAGGGGGGGGGGGGGGGGGTAGTCTGGGCAATAAAGAATACTGCCTTGATTTATTTATGATGGGAAGGCATTTTTCGTGGTCCAAAGGTAGCGATCATCAGTCCCTGGTTTTTTTCTGATTGCTTCAGGCAAATGTCACTGCGTTATGCACTCACTGATTGTATTAGAGGTGGTCACTTTTTCTCAATACACAACCTTTACTCGTTTACCATTGAGGTATAATTCCTGGATCGCAGACACGTTTGGAGGCCAGATTTCTTGAGTAAGGCAACCACCTGCCAGGAAACCAGGATCAATCTAAGGCCTAGTTTTTGAGTTTAATTTGATCGTCGATGGTAGCACAGATAATAATGCTACGAAACTTCTCACATTCTGTGAATTTGGACTTACACTATTAAAATCAATCCACGCATATTAATCTATTTTCCACTCATTTAAATTTCAAGACTAAAATTATTCAGATCCTGAAACAACATCAATCTATTTATTTTTCATTAACCATTAAAAACAGACACGCTCAATATAATCTAAAGCTACAGGAAATAATGGTAATTTCACTAGGAAATAAGCTAATCTGCTTTTAAATCAAACTTACGTGTCGTGTCTCTGTTCTACCCACACAGGGCGCCTCGTATCTTCGTTTTCTCTTGTCTGGACTGAATCTTCAAAAAGGCCTGTTTTGCCGCTCGCTATCTCTTTTATAAACTCTAGGCCGAATCACTCAACTTAATCCGCTGCGCGTATTAATTGCGCCACGCAAATAACACTCGCCTTTATTGCTCTATTAGGCATGAAAACACAAATATGGCCCACAACTATCAAAAATAACACACGACTATCAAATATAACACAACCAACAAATAATTCTTAGGCTTTACTATGGCCTAGTCATCAATCTTCTTCTTTGTCAGAATTTTCACATCCCAGCGTGCTGCGCGTACATCGAAAATATATGGGCGATAAATATGCCTTGAACATGAAGGGGGAAGCCGGGGTGTCTTTACGGCCCCATCACATATATATATATATACCAAAACGTTCCCACCAGTCTTACTTACTTACATTTTGTGAAATTTACAGTTTTCTTTTTGTATTTATTCCATTCCTCACCTTAATACATAAATAACCCTAGACACTTGCCATTAATCATACATAACACTACAGAGAATAGATGTTAACACTGGGTGACGAAATCTGAAGAGGTTAGCGGAATTGAGGGACCCCTGAGGAAAATACATCATCATCTTTTTCTCGATTCAGCGGTTACATACATTGCTTGGACCTCACCTGGTTAACCTGTTAAATTTTCTACCATCAATAACCTCCTTATCTTAGTTGTGGAGTTTTGTCCATTCTGTATTATTTTGAGACCTAAACCATTGAAATTGCCGATGGAAAATTTTATATACTGCAAGCAAGAAGCTCTTAGTGGTAACAAATATGCCAGAATCTAACGGCAATCGAGGGCAAACAAGAGTTTCCTTGGTATAGTTGCATACATCATGTTATATGCTTTGTGACCGTTTTGGTTTTCGTTAATGTTACTTTGACCCTGTTGTGTGTACGTTCTTGATTTAAACCAATGATGGATAGTGGGGGGTGATCTGTCCCCTTTGTTCTTGTGTTTTTCTGTCTGTTTTTTACGTTTAAACTATTGGGGTTGTTCCCCTTTCTAATTGTGACTGCTGAAGTAAACAAACCCAATGACCAGACAACTATGATGGACTGCAATGACTGATCGACTAGTGGCCTGAACAACCAAAAAATTCCCTTTATTGTTTGACTATAACATATTTTACAGTTGGCAATCTCTCCCGTGACTGATTAATAAAGATTAGTAGAGAAGAAAAACATGCCTTCTACGTTGGCACTTTTCCGATACTGCAGTTGTAATTCACAGGTCAGGAACTAAGTTTGATTAACGGCTTGCCCTCTGCAGACTACTGCAGATACTGTCTAATATTCCTTATACTTGTTAATGGGTCATGTTCACATAAATATTCAATTTGGCTTTCGAAATATTTGTTGGGTCCACCACCAGTGCTGAAAACGTTATTTCTTAGCCACTAGAACTGATCCGTTTATAAAGTCTGCCCTAATGCGGTCTGAAACCACTGAGCCCACTGCTTTCTAAACCACTTGGTTTTCTTGAATATCTGCACTTTGAAATATTAACTAATTCGAGAGTTTACCTATCCAAGTTTTTTTGAATGAACTGTCGGTGACATACTTGACAACAGCCGACGTGGGAAACTATTTGTCGTGGAAAACATCTTTTGTCCCTGTCTTCCTTTCTGCCAAACGGCTGTGTCAACGTAAAATATAATGGTACCTGACCTGGCATTTACTTTTATAGAATGGTCGTTTAAGATACAGTTCTACGCTAAACTGCTCTCAAGCTGGACCACCTGTGCGCGATTACGACGTGTGAAGAGAGAAACTAAAACTCTATTCTGTCAAGCAGCTCGGACTTCAAATGTTCTTACTATCGCTATTTTTAACATCAAACCTTTGTGGATTTTCTTCTTTCTCTATTCTGATAAGTCTGTACCAAACGTCCTCTCCAGATGTTTCTGCGCGTTTTTATTTTGGTGACCACGGTGTCGGGTTTTTAGCTTTTCTCAGTTCGGCTTTTATTTCTTTCTTCATACACCTCTTTTGCTGGGTTTCCAATCACTTTTGGACCCATTTTCGTCACTATTTTTTCAACACTCCCACTCGCCGTCTGCCATATTTTCCTCAGACTGACTTCCCTTGAATTCTCCACTTTTCAATTTTTCTTCAAACAACTTCCTAACGCCATTCCTCCACCGTTTTGCTTTTGATTTCTCCCGCTTTCTTCTTCCCTCGAGGTCCTCTTGAGTTTTTTTCTTAACTCCTCTGAATTTCCCCCTCTCTACCTTCTCTCTTGCTACTTCTTGCATCCCTCGGCTACTTCTTCCCGTTTTACTCCCTGGGATGCAAATGTTTCCTGCTCCTACTGACAGAACTATATCCTACTTCTGGAATGTCACCCGAACCTTATTTCTCATTTCTTGTCCTTCTGACTCCTCCTAGTCCTCTTCCACGCAGCTAGTTGGATCTTTCCTCCTCCGTCGATCCCTGCTTACTCTTCCCTCGACTGTTATTTCTCCTTATTTGTTCTCCTCTAATGTTTCTTTTCACGACCTCTTGGATCGGTACTGTCCTCGAATCCTTACTTCCTCTTATGTTGTCCCTTCCTCAACTCTTCCCTAATTTTTATATCAATTATAGTTCATTTCCTGTTCAACAATGGTTGCATTTTATATCCTCATTTTTCTCATTTCCCGTTTTTAGTTGCTTGTTTTTTTTTCTTTTATTATTTCCATTTTTCCCAGCTCTCCACCTCTACCTGGGTATCATAACCTTGTCCTCCAACTTTTGGAAGGCGCCTTCTATTATTCTGAATTGGAATTTTGTCCTGAAGAGACACCAACATCTCTTCCATCCTTTTTCCCCCTGTACTCCTTCCACTATCTCATCTTCCTATGGATCTCCGTTTGCCCTATGTCTGTAACCTCGTCACTCTCCTCAGACGAAACATACTGTTCCGATTCACTTGACGTCGATCCCCTCTTCTGGAAGTCCTTTGCTCCGTCGGCTCCCTATTTTTTCACCTCAATCGTTTTCCGACGACCTTTTTCCTCTTGTCGGTCTATCCTAATCTTGTGCCTTCCCGTGCCCTGCCTTCTCCACTCGGACGTAACCTGCCTTTTGCGCCTGTATTTCTTAACTTCGCGTGTGGCATATTTCCTGTCCCTGACAATCGTCCGATGAACGTTATAAATATCTCTTCTTCCCCCGTCTAATGTCTCCTTGCCCTTTCCTCCTGTTTTCTTCCGTTCTTCATTTTCCTCCATTTCCTCTTCTCCCTGCTGGTTTTCTTGTTGCCTCTCCGCTTCCTGCCTTTGTCGTAATTGTTTTTCTTGCTCTGCTAATCTTATTTTTTTTATCTCTTGCAGTCTCTGTACATATTCCATGAGCGGAATGTCCTCTTCGCTTTCCCAATGGTCTCTTACATTTCTTAACCGCCTTAATTCTTCTGGTAATGTTCTGTAAAACTTTTCTATTTCCGACTGTTACCTATCATTTTGCTCACAGGCTTGTAATTCATCGCTGTGCGCAATGGAGCAGAACGCGAATACGCTTCGCGTGTAAAAGCGCGTGAGTTGTGGAATGTGTGTGACACACGTATTTAGTGTATGACGTGGACAGGGTCTGCTGCGGGGGGAACGAAGGTTATCGTTAGGACAGTTGAGTTTGGCTTGTGTTTTTCAAAGTGTACGGATATTTATGTGAGAGTGACAGACTAGTGTTTATTGTTATAAAATATTTCAGAGTCAAGAATCATTGACTCAATTTTGATTATGATTAGTTTGCCTGATTGTAATGTGGCCCTTAAGAGAATGACAGTAAGTGATTTGAAATCAATACGGATTTGTAAAGTATGAAGGCGTCCGTAGAACGATACATAGACATCTCCGACTTTAAACCGGCACAACGACATTATTTGGCGTAAGTCTGCTACTTGAACACATTTTTGTAATTACTGATTTACTGCCAATCATCATATGCTCTCAAAAGAAGTGACATTACACTTATGTTGTATTGTGACCATTATTAAAAAAATGTGGATAAAACGTAACAACAAGCTGTTGATCAAAGATTATTCAAGCTGGTCAATTCCTTACGTTACTGTTTGACTGTTGTCTATTTATAATCCAAAATAACTTTACAAGACCATGCTGCACATTAATATACTCCGTTTACCCAATAGCCTCAATAAGTATAAAGGTAACATAAGTCTCTCCTAATCTGTCAGCTAGTTCGATATTCAACATTGCGATAACATTGGCGAAAAAACCAAAGTAGGCGTGTTGCACAGGTGATGCACTAGTAAAGAAAAAGGGTGCGAATCGTGGGTCACCACCATGATCTCCCAGGACCAAGAAAAAACATTAATGGAAGTATGAGTAGTGGATAGGAGGGCAACAAGGGCATCGATAGTTTAAATTAATTTTTTTTTTTTGTCAATGCATTGAAATCCGACTTTTAAAGCTCAGGGAACTGTAAAAAATTCTCAATACAGTCACAACAGCATTTAAAGCGACATAATGGATGGGCCAGTTCCGTTTTATTAATCGACAGGGTCTTTCAGTTCGTCCGAAGAACCTACTAACGCGCAGCATTTTCCAGACGAACACGAAAAAAAGCTACTGCGCAAAGCATTCTGATAAAGTTCGTAATCAGCATTTGAGAAAAAGAACATATCCTACGACCTTGCACAGATTGGAAACCGTCCTTCTGACTTTCGATATGCCCTACGACAGTTGACGGGTAGACGCACGAGAAAGGCATATAAAAATCATGTCTAAACGTACAGACCTTGACACAATAAGTCTCACATTCACCGTTAAGTATTATAGCGGTGTACTGCAGAAGGGTGATAGCAAAAGTTGCCAAAGCCCTTTGTACAAAATTATCATTAACTAGTCAAAGAACTACCAAAAGTGGTAGAGAAGTGGGCGTACGACTTTTCCGAAAGGGTTGTACACATCTCTAGTTCTATGCTAAACACTGGATGGATGTAAATGAACTCTACTACTGCCAGAGGTTGTTATCTGGGTTCAAAACATGTAGGTTTCTAGGGGGCAACACGTCCAGGAGGGTCCTCCTATAAAATCTATCCATGTTGTGTGGTCGACTCGTTACTCGACGTGCACATCGGGTAGCCTACAATCCAACGAGAGAAATGAAGTCAAAATACTCAATCTTGACACTTGGTTTATTATGAATAGTCCCTAGGTACGGTGCCAGAGAAGCCCCTCTGGAGATTGCAGCCCTTTAGACGTCGCTGTAATAAGCGATGAACGATGTCTATCACGGTCGAAAATGGGAATGCAAAGTCTAAGTCGGACGGTAATCACACATAAACTTGCTGGGGTGGCCGTATGCCACACATTTCGGCAGAGTGTGTGGAAATTTGCCTGCTTGGAAGGAATTAGATAAGACAATAATTCAACAAGGCAGAGAGCGCTCAAAGAGTGTTGTCACTTATGATCGAATACAAAGACGGACTATGCAGCGGATGACAGACGTTTGTTTGTGGTAGATAAAAGATCAGTACTGTCCCATCGGATGACAAGATTGATGTGGCGATATTTATTATGAATGGCATCCAAAATAATAGGCATTGACTCGACAAACACTATAATGATGTCTGTCTTTCTAGTGAGAGGTGAGTGCGCGTAGTGGGCCAATGTCCAGAGTACCTAAAATTTAGTGTGTTGCGTTCCCTATTTCGCGTTTTAGCGTTATTAAAGCTTTTTCAATTTGTTTAACAAATGTTTTTCATAAAATAAAATCTTGAAAAATTAATAGTTTTGTCTTATTTATAAACGGACGAATTTTCCATATTTATTTAACACAGACAATTTTGGGCTAAATCAAGCATGCGGATTATACACGAGTGCGGATTATACACGAGTGTGGATTATACGCGAGATTTTACGGTAGTTCCCTGGGGGCTCTGATGATACACAGAAAAAATAATAGCACTTTACGCCAGGACAATATGTACAGCGGCGACTAGAATTGTGAGTTTGTGTGCATTTAGGCTAAGGTCAATCTCATGACACAGTCAATACAAATTGCTACATTAAATATCATGGCAATAATGTTCATATGCTGTAGTGAATGCTTGCAATCAGTCTTCCTTTAAGGATGGAAACCACTCAGTTGGGAAAATGCTCTATATTATTTCGCTGTTGTAGTGACATACCTACACTGGCAGAGTGGTTATGAGCGCTTCCCACTACGCAGGAAAGACATAACCAGGTCTGGGTTCCCAACATTGCGGCGTCCTTAACATCATTCAGTATCAACACATATACTCATCTTGCAATACAGTGGTGCGGGATTCTAGCATTTTTTAGGCGGGCGCCAGGAAGCCTGAACTTCTGGAGCGGCGCCTTGTAACTTAAAAAATAGAAAAATTTTGTTATTTTTAAATTTGGTGAGGAATGGGAAAAACAATCGAATTAGATAGGTAGATACAATGGATACTTGGGAGGACCTTAATCAAGCTTTATATAACGACGTTCCACGAACACAACCACACAGTCATAAAAACGTGAAGACAAATGATTGGAATTTTCAAAATAAGAAACAACTATCTGTCTATGGAGCTATTGAACATGCAGAACATTTTGACTTATAGCATGGGCATTAAATACCTTGGATCACTACTAACCACTATTGTCAGCCCCTGGTATATGTAATTTTTTTAAATCTTAACTATTTTTAATGTCAAAGCCTCCCTCATTCAGTGTAAATTTTATTCGTTGAAGACTATCCAAGAAAACTTATAATGTGATGGGTGCCGTGTAAAGAGATAACCCCGGCTTTCCCACCTTCATGTTCATCGGGCAAATTTTTATTCAAAGCTCGCGATCTATATGTTTCGATGTGCGGCGCAGCACGCTGGGATGTATGAACAAGTTGGAACAACACTTTCACCCACCACCCTTTTTCGCCTTGTCGTGTGCAAACTGCGTTTGTTTGGGTACTAGTCACAGCTTCACACGCTTTCGGTTTGACAACAAGCCTGACTCTTCAATTATACAAGAACACGCACCCACCGTCGTATCCGTGCTTATGTGGAGATGTTTTTCGTGCGGTTGACCTTGTTTCGTTATCTCCTCTTTTCCGCGCCTTTTGCACACTCCTCTTTGTACTTGGCAAAACTGTCTCTCTCTGACAATCTGTGCTACTCTGGGACTTTAGGAGGGATAATTCTCCTCTGATGCCCCCTTCTTCATTGTGAGCTTCTACACTCTACCTGCACCAGTGTTTGGGGTATGCAGGCTTTACCTTCACATAAAACACATATTCCCAAGGTCCCTGACTCACGGCCTGGAAATTCTGGTCATTCTCACTGAATGGTGGTTGCCTCGCTGTAATGCTTCATCTACTATCCCTTGAGTAAACTGCTGAGGGCTGGGAGCTTGCTCCGCCAAGTATCCGTAATTCCCAAGAGACCCATAGTGTAACTTTGTTTACAGATCACGTCTGACCTTGACCCTTCTGCGCAAAAAGGGCGCCATCTTGATCCTTCCACACGGCTCTCAATCTTCCAGCAAACTCTTGCCAAGTGGGATTGCCTTTCCACCAAATCTATGATTTGGCCTTTCGCGCGTATCGCGGCACCTTCCACAGTTTATACAAAATAACTAAAATCATCAGTGCGACATTGGGAATGAAATCTGAGTGCGTGGCATGTGTCAATATCCTTCTACATGTTAGTAAGAGATAAGCAAGGATAACTCTCTGTGTCTTGTCACGATTTGCAATGATGTTCAGATCGGGAAACAGATGTCCCTGCCAATGCATGGGGGCAGAACGCCATTATTGTCAGAGAAGGGTCTACGCGAGATGGTACATTGGTTTCCACCAGAGAAAGAGACACAATTGATGTTCATGAGGCTGGAGTAAAAAACGGATCTATTGATTGTATAATCATAAGAACTTTCCACGACTCGTAAGAAGCGGATCAT
Source organism: Oreohelix idahoensis (assembly GCA_024509875.1). NCBI lineage: Eukaryota > Metazoa > Mollusca > Gastropoda > Stylommatophora > Oreohelicidae > Oreohelix > Oreohelix idahoensis. The sequence continues at coordinate 40,280 of JAMPIV010012896.1, forward strand.
CACTCACAGGCAATTCAAGAAGTCTGGCGTAGAAGATGAACGATAGAGTTTGACAGCAAAAAAAGCTCTGGCCCATTTAGGGCATGGAAGCATTTTTAATTTTGTATGTCTAACTTAAATGCCAGAGTCAATAGTTTTAAGACTGACACCACTGCTTGAGAGTGTCGTAGCATGGCAGAGACTATTAGCCATACCACTATTTGTTGCACAAGTCTGGACAAATTAGTGAGATGAGGTATCTCAGTCCCAAACTGGGATTCCCCAACACTTCTGGTCCAGAGGCAGTGGAACTGAAAAAGGGAATGTTTGGTCCAAAATTGCCCATGTCAGGGGATAGATTTGATCTTGCCAGAGACTGTTCAAATAATTGATGTGAGGAATCACTTCTTCTCTGAGACTTCTGAGCCAGTACCAAATATTGACCTAGGCAGGTAGATAATAATACCAAGAGAGTGATGCCGTGACAACTGTCCCAGAATAATGGGAACCTGAGAAAATTGTCGTGTCGTCTAGGGGAGGAAACACCCATCCAAGTCAATCAGATAGGGAGGGAGTGCCGCGCAAGCTAAGTTCATAAAAGACAGGAAACTCATCTAAAACAGGATTGTGGGAGAATGTGTAGGGCCACCAGTCTACTACAAAACGCACTGTTAAAACCCGTCAGAGCAATCCCCCCTCATCGAAATCTCGAACTACGCTGCTTATCACACTATCACAAAAGAAGTCCCACAAGACCATCAGCGACGCTCGGGCACAAGATATAGAGTGAAGCGAGTCTCTAGAGACCACAGCAACTGCCAGTCCCAACAACGACAAAGAGGTCATGACGACCAAGAGTGTCCCCCAGCCGGTTTGAACCCTAGAGACGCAGAAGCTCAGCCCAACAAGCATCGCTCGCTGCTAATGCGCGTGAGCCATACGCGCAGACACCAATCGAAACTGTTAGAGGGATTTACAATTGAACAGGCGCCAGAGGGTAGTATTATGCATCTGCATTTCCCATAGACGATTGATACTTAGAACATTCTATCCTAAGTTTTGTCGATCTCCTCCTAAAGAAGCAATACCAAACTATGAATCCCATCCTAGTAAAATTTCCTTGTGCAATGCCTTTTTGGAAGCATCAGAACATAACTTATAGTGATGTCTTCTTCCACAAACCTTTTTGCTTCGTGATTCATAGTTGAGGACAATCCTATTCGGCAGAATATATTCTCACGAGTTTCTTTAACAAACGAAAAATAAAATGAAAGATCGCGAGAAATAACGCGTTCCAATACATGCCAAACCAGGGGTTTGGAGTTTCTTGATTTTTTTTGTTTGAAACGCTCCATTGCGTACCATTCTCTTCCAAACTACGTTAAAATAGTAAGAGTAGAAAAACCAGCTGTACGGCAACTGTTGTTGAAATACAAATTCCCTTCTTTGCATCTCGTTTTACATTCAGGCTTCTTCTGATGTCTATTCAAAAAATATGTTTTGAGGAGGTTTGTAAAATACCCCATGTCATATCCGATTATTTATAATTTGGCGCGCGGACTGCTTCCATAGTTGCAGACCATCTAGTTTTTACACTTAAGCTCTTTAGAGAAAAATGTAGATTGTCCGGTGTGTTATTAAAATCCCACTTCTTCCACGGAGGATCCAGACAAATATCAAAACATAGCAGCTCCTGCCAAAATGCCAAAATAGTCACAGCCTTCAGGATCAATGTCTGAGCCTCTCTGAACTTTGCCGTTATTCCTGACCAACAAGGATAAGATCTGAAAGGTGGCTGTACAATGGTACAATAGTCATCCTTCATCTTGTTGGAACCATAACTGCCAACACGCCAAAGGGGAGTCACCAGTGGCCCATCAAGCCTGTTGGCGAGCCCCTTGTAGGGGTAGCATACTCAAATTGATTCCCACTTTGCTCGGTTCGTGTGCTCCGGGCATCCTTCCGTACTCTGTGCCCAAACTCTAGGATCATTGTTCTTGTTGTTTGTTTGTACATAAGTCTGCGTTCCTGTTAGATAGATTCAAAGAGTGCTTGCAGCCCTTGTCCCTCCGAGCCCTTTATGTTACACAGGAGAGGGTCGTGTATTCCAGACTCTAGTAATGCAACACTCCACAATTGTTTTTCTCAGCTTATATGACATGAAGCGAAGATAGAAGCCTTTGACTGAAATTTTGCACACCTTTCAAATATGCGCAAATGTGACAAAGTGTGTGTCATTAAATTTGCAGCATACCGCAAATTACCACGGCCAAGAAAATAACTACGGACTAGCCACTATCTTTAAACCGTGAAATACGATGCGTGAGCGTGTTGACGCATACTTGCGCGTTATAAACATGCGAATTATGTGATAAGGAATAGTCTCGTTGCAGAGAGAAGGAAAACACACACGTTGTGAACAGCTTACTCACAGTAGCGTCTTATGTGGAATTGTGTTATTGGGAAGTTTTTTGCAGTGTCGTACATGGAGATCTCAGTCAGTCGCGTGGTTTTGAGAGATTATAGCTAAAAGAATTCACAGGCAAGTGGAGATTAACGGAGCTGCGTTGAATCGGCCGCTGCTGTGGACGTGATCCTTAGCACACAGCACACCAACGCAGAAAATGTTGATATGCGCTTCTGAGTGGCATTATTCTTACTGAATAGGCGAAAATCAACGTACCTCAAGTCACAATTTGGCCTCATTACAGCCTGTTCAGTCAGCATTGGTAGGTGCAAATGACTGTCAGTTAATAAATAAACTAAACTCTTGGCGACTTTTCTAAGGGTCTTGCGCAAGAACATGGGTTTCCTCGAAGTCTTCACAAATGTGACCAACCGATATGATCAAAGGAAAGCTCAATTTTTCTATATGAGATTATTGTTGTGATCTCGTATTCCATTGCTTGATGAAGGAGCAAACATTTTTTGGCTAAGAATCAGTTAAGGTGGACGAAGAAAACACTATGGGCACATCGATTTTGAAACCTGAGACAAAACATGACACAAGTCATTGGCGTGGCATCATCCGCTATCAGCGCAGAAGAAAGAAACATTCAAGACAATTCCATTCAGCTGGGAAAGGGTGTTACTGACTTCACTGTCTTTTTGGGACAGTTGAAAGGTGTGAATTCTTCGTGGACGTTATGCAAGAGGGCAACAGACAATCAATTCGCAAGGCTTACATAGAAGACATTGAAATAACACGCTCAAATCAACACGTGATTTTTCGCGAATATCTTCGCCGCACCAGAAAATCCAGGCAACCTGCTTCTTCCTTCACGGACAAATGCGTGCCCCTTCTCACACAAGTCTAGGCAACAGACACGGGAATCAATCACCAATTGGGTTGACTGTACTACTCCATCCACCCTATAGTCCCCGAACTAGGCCACCCCCACACCCCCCCATACCCCCATACTATTTGGGTCCACATTATACAAGATGCCTTCCGTGGGACGCGCGGTTTTTAGAGATTGATATGAGGGAGTGATTCATTGCATCGAAGAATTGGTCTGTCACAATCAAGCCTCTATCAATTTTGAGGTACGGTATATGCTAGGGAATCACGCATTGTGTTACCGTCTACTGAGCATAAGCGGGCCGTACAAGTTAATGAATAATGTTTGAATAATACCGATGTTTTTTACATGACATATCCAGTATATTGTGTATAAAATTATCATGCTTTTTTGAATAATTATAGTAGCTCTCTGCGTCTAAAACGAGTTGTGTTGCCATTACTTACACTAATCTGCCCCCGAGGTCAGATAGAGCATTATCGTAGGGCTGATGCACGGATATTTTCAAAGTGAAAGCTTACGCAAGTTTACATGCCAGGACTTGTTGTATTATTTAGAGTTTGAACAAGGTCGTAAAAGAATGGTTTTCTATCGTAAAACATGTAAAAAATCGAGCTCACGAGGGTTTCTCACCAGATATTTAGCAGTATCGAACCAGACCAATTACCAATCTGGGATCAACATGTGTCTAGGTCCAGGAGTAAGACGTGAGCAACAATAATAAAGACGGTACGAGTAATTCAGGTGTCTATAAGGTCTGTTGATTTGATTCACAATTCCTCTACTGCACGAAATGTTTTACCAATAATTTCTATCAATTCTTCTTACCCATACATGGGACATTTGGAGGATAGAGTAAGTAGACAATTACATTTTTTCATTTTGCAACATTCTCCCATCGGAGAATTTTCATGTGTAACAAAAATGGTCGTGACTGACACAGCAATAAGTACAAGACATGGCACCCCATATATCAGTTTTTCATTATTTGTGAGCCCCACTTCTCACCATGACCTCTTAAATGCACAGGCGACACACTCGAGTTCAACCTTAAAAAACTGTTATTCATCAATGCTATCAAACTCTTTTCAGTACTTCAAAATAGTACTCGTATGGTTTTGTGTCATCTGTTCTCAAGTTGCTGGATCCAACAGTATTTTTATTTGACTTTCTTGTTATCCAACACTACATCGCTCTCTTATGGTTCCATGCAGATCTTCATGATTCTCCAGTGTTTGTGAGTACATTTCCTATCCGAGTCAGACAAAAACCGCACCGGTTGTAGTGATGTTTTGTCGCAGAGACGCGCATATACAAAGTTTGTGTTATGCAAAACAAGAACAGTATATAACATCCTTTGCTATTTTATGAGTAAACTAACTAACCAGGATCTCATTCACAGACAGGCCATTAGTGATTACAATCCTAATTATATTTCAAAATTATTTTGTTTGAGAAGAACTTCTGTTTTGCTTCCTTGTAAACCCTAGCTTGATTCGGTATATACACATCTGTGTTATTTCAGATTTAAAAAAAACTATCTGTCTTTGCCATTAAACACTCTCTGTTGCGTGAAATCAAAACTATCAAGCTGTTTTTCTTATGTGCGCCAGTTTTCATGAGAGGGGCACTGATATACTCTTGAAACATTGGGATCAATTTGAGCTCCTGTTAACCAGTACATGTTTATACTGCTCAGATCCTCTTGCTTGTTCCGCGGGTACATTTCATCAGTTGACCCTGTGACGTCATCTGTTATCAAAAAGCGTCACACAGTGGGTTGAATATTGCATAGAAAGAGCACCCCACGATTTTTTTCTGTGGACACTATCATTGGCTCGTTATCAGTGGTGTTTGCTTGGTCTTGTTTTCGAACTGAAGGAGTTTATAAACTTGAACAAGTGCTCAAATTGGGTTTCGTTATAGTTTTTTTTTGACATTTAGAGATTTCGTCATGAGATCTAGCCTTTTCCCTTGTGAGTTAAAAGCGCACTCATTTTGTATCTCACTTAATTACTTTCGTGAACTCTGCTTATTCCTCTAGGTGTCTTAACCGCTGGTTAAAAAGGTCAACAATTCACAATTAGCCACGCATGAACAGACCAACTACCGGTGACGCACTACCATCCTCTTTAGCATCTATCTGTGCGTACTGTGACGTACTCACGCGACTTTTGGGGGATTAGGGAGAGAATATAATGATACATGACACAAAACAAATTACATGAGTTTTGGTGATATTCGTGTTCGACTTCATTGTCGCATGCTGAGTTGAGAGTGAAAAAAATACTGTTAGCTCCGACTTTCTGAGAAAGCGTTTGTTTTTCGTATTACGGACTAGGCCTACATGAATTACTATGTAATAACCTTTGTTTAGATTTGTTATGTTAACTATTATTCTTTGTATTGTGATTTCTCATCTATAATTATATCAAGTCTTTTTTTTTGAAAACCCGTTTTCTCATACTTTCTTCTTCTTTCGATCCTTACCCAACCAGTAGTGACACCGACAAAGCATCAGGTCTGGTCCGTCTCTACGAGCCCTCTGACGTCGGATGTGTAGGGCAACACAAATTGAGAATTATCCACTTTACACTGTCGGTGGACCACGTCCTTCATCGTTACAAGTGTCCGCCGGGGGGCCCCGAACTCTGGTTCAATATTCTTTTGCATCACAGACCTCCAAGTTCCTCCGCCCAAGTTGTTTTTTTTGGTCGGGCCTCGTCTTTCGCTTTCCCTTCAGGGGAGTCCCAGCATAGCTGTTCTTGTGATGGACGTTCGGTTATCTCAATCTGAGGAGACTATGACCAATCCCACACTCCAGGCGTCCTGCCAGCCACTTGGTTGTGACATGTTCCTCTAGCGCTGTGCCACGAGTAACAGATCTTGGTTGGAGTTGATGGTTAATCGTTCCTAAAGATGCGGACAGAATTTTATTAGCTTAGGTCAAGTAGAGTAGGTGAAACTCAGAAGGTGAACTCTCTTTTACATTTTCCTATCTCTCTCTAGTGACTCTCCAGCACTTTTCCGCAACCATGTAGAAGAGGAAAGCACAGAAAGCGCACAGAGGGCAACTTCTGGTATAATAATATTTCTTTAATTCTTTGTGCGCTTTTCAGTACCGGATGACCCCCTCGATGACGTACACACCTAGGCCAACTGAAGCCGCTCTTTCTTGCCCCACTCATCAATTGTATTCCGTGATGCCCGATGCTGCCTCTCGTCTGCCTGCCCCAACCATCGCGAGTGACACCATGCCCCCCCAGGCATGTGAAAGGCATCTGTCCCTGCACCAATCGCCGATTCCTAACCGCGACATGGGTCCCCATGCAATGGCCGCGTCACTACTGAGCTTCTACGCACCCAGAGACTTCCCAAATAATTGTGGATGCTCCAAGCCCCCACCCGCATGTGTGCTAAACCCATACTCAAGTCCCCCCCCCACCCACCATATCGCCACTTCCTCTCGCTGGAATGCGACTCGATGCCGAAAGTGCGCCAGCCTGTGCCAATGTACATCTGCACACCCCAGCATCCCCAATGTAAGAAAATGTCTACGTCCCATCCCACTCCAGTTCCACTAAACTGCCCTCCGCCGCCTGCCACCACCCAGTCCCATGATTGTTTAAAGAGGTGGTCGATAAGGGCCTCCTCTGTCGGCACTTCGCTTCTTCACACCTCGAAGGCAGGTTGCTCTGCCCAACAGCCACACGTTAAAGTTGGTCAACAGAGTGCTAGTAGCTAACGGATTGACACCACGCAGCCCATGAAATCCACAAGGCTCACAGTCATCCTCATAAACAGACCCTATGATCACGACCATGTCAAAAGGGAGCCCACTACAAATCAACAAAATTCTAATGCAAAGCTGTCCCTTAAATTCTGGAGCACGTGCACACTAATATGATTTGACCCCGAGAGATGAATAAGTATGTGTCCTACACATCTACATCTTGTTCTTTCAAAAACTATTCCTGCTTGTTCATTCCTCACAGCTTGTAGTCCTTATCTGATCCTTTGAAAATTCTCCATGTATAAATACCTGCCCTAGTAATTTTATTTCTGGGACAACGTGCAGACAAGGCAAGAGATTTCCCTCTCCAATTATTCAGTCTGCAAGATCTCCTCTTTTTTGTCAATTATGACAATTATTTCCTCTTGTTCCACTCTGATGCGTGTTGTCAGCCCTTTTTCCGCCACAGGTTTGATCAAATAGTGATGGAGCCACCAATATTACTGCTGTAGCTTCAGGGTCTGGCTTCTCTAAATAGCTCTGCATTTAAGTTTAAGCATTGGCCCGGATCTTTACCGTTCCCTAATCTCTCTTCGATTATGACTGAGAATGATTTCTACTTTTCGTGGTATGTACAGTCTATCTACACCATCCAAACGCCCTCAGGGCCCTAGGAACATTCAACCGTTTCTCGCCTGGTATTTTTCTTCCCCGCTCAGTGCTCTTCTGAAGTGCTACCGCCCATACTCGCGCCCCCCGTCCCTCCGCTGCCTCTGATGAGACCTCCCCTTCCCATCTCCCACCAATGCAAATAACCGTTTGCACCACTCGTCCTCCCCCGATGAACTCCAGTCACGTCCCACACACGAGGAGTGCTCTGCTCATCTCTCCAAAGCTCGCCCCACCTTCTGCCTGTGTCTTGCAAGTATCGGCGCCAGGAAATTACCTCCGTCGGGCTCGGGCCCTATCCGTTTAACTTTCCGAACTTCCCTGTCACCAGGATCCAGGCTTGTACTTGTTCGCTATATATTGCTTTAAACCTGGTGGTAACTTCGAGCTTCCGTTTCTCTTTCTCCTTCGCGGCTCGCACCTCATCATCTTCATGGTGTTTAGTGTTTCTGGTGCCATCCATATCCCGCCCTCCCCCCCCACCTCCCCCGGAATCGTCCAATCATGACACGGCCTACCTCCTTATATAACCGTTGAAGCTTGGTGTTGAAAACTCTCTGAGTCCATACCATCAGTCCTAATGGGGGAGGGGTTATGAGCTCCCCGTACTCCCGGCCCTTGGGCAAAACCGAGACATCGTTTCTAAGTCGGCCGCAAAAGCCCCTTCTGGTAGGGGTATGCCTACAATTTGCTGACTTGTCAAACCATTTCTTCTGTGTACGTCACACAGTTGGTCGAGGGGCTCCCTCTTGTAGTTTTCAACCGAGGTCAGCTCTGCCAGCTACCAAATGAGTGACTTCACCTATCCGGGCAGCATCCGGCACCCTTCGGCCACAACCCATTCACATCGCCGCAATTGCCGTCTCCATCCAACCGTTAACCACGGAATGTGTTCCACCTGGCCTCCGTCCCGACCACGCCGGCACTCCCATGGCCAACCATGTGTAATTTCCCTACGTGGGGAAAAAGCGTGTCCCTCCAACGACCAGGTTGAGTGTAATCACTACACAGCTACAGAAAACTATTAGCTTTTATTTCCCCATTTTCGTTTGCTCTTCCGCTGCCGGGCATTTTTACCCCATGATGTTCTTTCATTATATATATTGTGTGTACCACATTCCTCGCCACCGAGGTCCCCCACTACTACAACAAATCAGCATCTAGGCGTTTTCCTCAGCATCTCTGTTAGCTGTGCGTATGATATTTACGCCGTCCCGTGCTCTCAAGATGTTAACAGACGTGCAATTGTATTAGGTAATGGCATTTAATATATTGCGATAGATGTTTCAATTATTGATCGCTACCATTACACGGACGAATTATGAACACGTGTTCTATTAAGCTGTTGTTTGGGTCAACAGGTCAGGTAACTAAGAAAACGCTAGCTCCTCCCTTTGACATTTACTAGTTGACCGCCAAGCTGGAATTAGCTGCGTTTTTTTCTAACCTTCCAATTCAATATGGCAGGAAGGGTTAAAAAAGCCATATATATTGCATTTTTTGATGGACCAAGGGTCCAGTCCGAGAGACTCTATATGTAGATAGGGAAATTTATTGGAGTTTAGTATTTAAATAGAAATTCTCAGAAGGAGAAGAAAAATAATCGTCAATATTGTATAGATGACTCTATATCTGACACTCGGCCAGTCCTCACTGTCGGCAAGGTGTGTAGCCATTGCTCTAGCTGCGCGTGCAATATAGCTGTTATGGTTCTGACGACAATAACTGTGCATTGGATAGTAGCCTTAAACGGGACTTTGACTACGTAAAACCAGTCAGTCTGACCGTTATTGAGATTAATTTATGCACATGGGAGTGCTTATACAAGGACTTATGTTCTGTATTCCTATTTGTTAACATATCATCCTGCGTGTGTACAACTGTAATATGGTCAGAAACAATTACTGACTAAGTGAGATGGGGGGTGCTCAATGAAATATGAACTATATCAAAATTCAATCGTATTCCAAGGTTTCAATATTGTTCGGAATCTTCCACCCCCTGCACTTACTGCTACACTATCTTCCATCGTAAGTCAGTGATGCACTAACATTTGGAATAAAAAAGAAAACTAAACATATCAAAGAGAACATAATAACAATGGTCCGGGAAATATTCATAGTTGTTTATTCTCATAACACATGGAACATTGTTCAGAAGAAGCAAACCACTTGTAACTGTGGTGCCCGGTATGTGGGATGGACGAAAACAACAAAAACCAAAAATTATTTTTCAATTACGACTTATCGAATATTGAAATATTTTACGAATCAAAGTTTCGATCGAACACAATGACCATGTACGAATGCGGACGTGACACGTGATCATGAATACAACATGACTGTCCACTGTTGCAGGTTGTCGCAAGTGAGCAAGACATATCTTCTTCAACCCGTCGTCTAGTATTCGCTTTCTAATTGAGATACTCAAGAGCATCAAGAATGGGACTACCAGTTTGCCTCCCATTCAAGAAAGAGCGATACGAGTCAAAGGCACAAGACCTAGCTTGTTGACAGACCTCTAGCACTGATCTACAGCAACGGAAAAGATAAGTCTAGATGTGTTTAACTGTTTTGTAAATTGAAAACAGTGCTAACTGAGTCCTCATGCCCCTCTATCCTTCTACATCGGCAATGTTTTTTAACCATATGAGAGAGAGCGACTGTATCTCTTCTTTTGAGCTTGCTCTTAAATGTGTTTTCTTTTAGATTCGTGAGGGTAGGTAGGGCTGGATGAGAACCGAAATGTAGATTCTGTGGCTCAGCGCGATGCCTGAATTGATTCGTTCTTGTTTCTTTAAGGCATTAAAACGAATTTGCACTTTTGGAAGCCCCATATGAAGGAATTTGCCATTGGACTATCTGTACCAAATATCCTGCTGTCGTTTTGACGATTATTGTGTTTTAGCTTTTTACACGTTCCGTATCATAACTGTGGGTATTATAATGTACATACTGCAGTAGACACAATGATTTATTCAGTATTTGTGTGTATCATGTTTCTTAGACTATTATCGTCTCATTCCCTACAGAATACTCGTTAGCTATCAAATTGATATTATATGAATTGTTAAATAGTAACGTAGGATGCCCGTTCTATGAAGGTACGCCTGATGTAGTGTTCAGCATGTTATTGTGCAGTCATATGTTTATTTTTGTGTACATTTTGAGGTATAGTAAGTACACATCCTCGATGTTAGTAGGAACTATGGACCCTACTCGTTTTCCGTGTGTGGATACTACTTCTCGCTTGTTTTTATATTTAAAAGTTACATAACTTCATTATTATCTAATTGTACAAAAATGTCTTGTATTGCAGTCTGAGACATTGTTTGTTAGTACCCTTTATTGCATCATTGTTTTGTTTGTCCTCATGATATATAATTGATAATGCTACTGACATTAATAGAGTATAAGATATTATATTCAATACAATACACTTGTAATTTAATTTTAATTAATTTTTTTACTGACATTAAGGTTAGATATGGGACAATGCTTATAATTTATGCAGTGATAGTCCAAGAAATTAGCACTTAAATTTATAAAAGATAGGCCTAGGGCATAATAATATATTATATATAAGATTGACCAAATAAAATAATCTTTACTAGAGTCTACCCTTTGATGAAGGTAATAGACCCATCAGTATAAAGTTATTTAATATACTTATTCTCTGGTAACTAAGAGAGTGGACCGTAAGTACATATGAACAATATAATTAGCAATGGCGAATTCATACCCATACCATTAATTGGATAATTAAAATTAATTGTGTGGATGAAGTAATTACATATTATAGTATAACAGATAGTCAATAGACTATTTAGTGATGATATGTTAGCTAATATTACAGGCATAACAATATAGTTACAACAAAAAATTGTCCTATTAAGTTGAACTTAAGACGAATAAGAGTTACCAGGTTTTTTACTATTGAGAATTATTTTATATTGAATAATTGTCTAAGTTGAGTAAGTATGAGTGAGTAATTACACTGAACTGACTATTGACTTAAGATTAATAAAAGAAGGATGCACGGTAAAATATCATAATTACTTACCCAAAGCAATGGAAGTCAAAAAGGCTTACAATTAACACCATATTCGTTTAATTAGGTCGGGAATATGGTTATATGAATCTTCAAGTCTCTCTTCGAGTCATTTGTCTTGAGTCAGAACTGGAAAAATCAAAGGAAATAAAAGAAGCAGAGAAAAAAGGCTGCATTAAAGAAAGACACAGAATGCACAGAAAGTGAGATGAAGCAAACTTGACAACGGAAAATAGATTGACGAGATTGGCTCAAGTGAAAGGGGGGAGCCAAGAAGCATTCGCCGACATGGAAAGAAGATAATAAAATTGAAACGAGAGGAAAATTAATTTACAACAGAAATTGTAATTGGCTGCGATTAAAGTTGGAGACAAGAGCAAGAATAGCAAGCACAAAGTGCTGATGCAAACCAGAATAATAACGCACAATAATGAGATCATGCATCCAGCCAAAACTGAAACATTTCTACAACCTTTAAACTACCCACCACTCACTTAAATCATTGATGCGACCTTTTCTCCATCGTTCCCTGTCACATCTTTTCAAACAGCACCTTGCATAAACTTAAACCACTCTAGCCCTGAAGAGTCCATGGGTTACACGAAGTAAATCTGAATTCTTGGTTGAAGAACCATTGACGGCTCTCAAATGTGCTGAACTACCAGTCTATAGCAAATATCTACGTGCTAGTTAAGTCCGTATGCTTTTTATTACGAAGTGTTTCACTCATTGTGCGCGCGAGCAACAACTGATAGGTTGAAAATTTAAGGGAATTTTACCTGAATCTCCAAAAGATCGGATTTCTGCAAGATGTCATTGCGAACTAATACGCAATTACGTTAAATAGATGGTTAACTGGCAGAATATTCAACAAATGCATACGACAAAATTATGTTATTTTACTAACTACTGTATTTAAGGTATTATCCCCCATTTCTATGCGCGGTTAATCGTGGACCAGCCATTTTTTGCATATTTGCAGGAGCGTGAACCAAGGTTAACTATGGACCGCAGTTAGCGAAAAAAATCTTAAACAACCTCGTCGGAATTTCACGGCTGGGCACAAAACCTAATGCAACCATTTCCTAGAACTCCTCATTAAGAGAACCCTTTTCTACCTTTTGGGGCGACTAATTATTGCCTATACCAAGTCGGATAATATACGAAAACAACAAGACATCGTACAGTGGTATACAGAAATCAGTTCCAAAGGATAATCACAATGATAAACTTTCAGAAGGGACCATGAATAATGAATTTCAACAAGTAAAAAATGATTCAACAAAGGTAGATTATCATCTGAGATAGAAATTATTCACCTCAAACAAACTACCACAAACACGATGCCAAACATAACACTAATTAGATAATGGGGGGGATCACATACTTCCCAATAATAATAGTCTAACTGAAATGGTAATAACTCAAATAGGCTCTGAGACATCGAGATAATAGTTACTAAGAGGACGACGAGATATACATTCTAAACAATTATACTCGGATTCGAGATCTCATTCTCGGGGAATTACATCTCATTACATACCATAATACAGGAGGCGGCAGTTAACAAATAATACTAACCCCTATAGTCACAGGTCCCACTTGACAATAATGACAACACAGTCTTCTGCTGCATGTTTTGCTACTAATTAAGATTGGCAAGAATAAGTTTTGCCAAACAATTCAATCTTATTTTCTCATGCAAGTGCGAAAGAAACAGTGCTTAACTCGGCACATGAATTACAACCAGACTGTATCTTGCAGTCCACGATGGATACAGGCCTACTAATTTTTAATCAGGGGATTGAGTTTTAAAGGTATCCGCAGATCTCAGTGCTGAGGGATTCAGCGATCCACAACGATTTTGGTGTTCGACAGTCGCAGGTACATCCCAGCTGTGCAACGAGGGAATATGGTCCGTTGCATTTGGGACATATTTTTTTTGGGGGGAACTATTGAGTTTTATACCCCACAGCTATTATTCAAGAGTTAACACAGCCTTTTTTCACTAAGTGAACAGTAAAGTACGTATGCTAAAAAAGCCTATAGCTGAGTGATGGATTGGTATCGTAATACTCGGCATGTAAAGTGATTGCACTCCTAAAAAATTAATGATTGTGGGAGAAAAAAAATTTGAGTCATTCTTTATTCAGCATCGCTTAACGAGCGTGTTGTATGATTATGGCCTTACACTTCGTGGCCAACAACATAAATACATGTGGCACAGCAGTTTCCAACGTTATCACTCTCCATACATACCTGGAAATTGATGAAGATGATAGATCACATTGGCACAACATACACACAGCGAGATACTTCACGATCCTAATAAAACTGATGACGTTGTCCAACGTTGACAAAAACATATATGAGGAAGACAATAATTAGAGTTAAACAATAATAATGCATGGCACTTAAAAGGAAACATAAAGTTAACACAAATCAATTATGATGAAAAAATTTTTTAAACTTTAGCCCAGCAAAGTCACAAATGTCTAACGAACATGTACAGGAAACACTATATACCTATGAGTGATGATAGGTTAACATCCTCTGTCCAGTCAGGATGAAACGACATCCAACAGAAAGAGACACGCAATGTGGTATCTTATGAAAGAGGGAAGGTTTATTCTTTGACGCGCAAGAATACATACTCCTATTCATTTGTCACCACTATTTCGATGACAGAAGAGATACTACATATATTGGGGAAAAGTGCTGTCATTTCTCGCCTCTAGTGTTAGTGCGAAATAAGGATTCTGCCGCAGGATCACTACCTGGCTGGCACTGTAGAAATTTATTATGACAATTATACCAGCAAACGTTAGTTTGCGATTTATCGTCTTCTGCCAACATGCAATGGGGGCCAGGAATAGAACAGGCGACTGGTTACATTTCTAACAAACTGAGACGCTCGTTGGGTAATCGAGCCCATGATATAGTGTATTAATATTTTCAAACACCGTGTTATCTAAAGTTAACATTAGTACCTGATTCTGCGCCACGCAGAGTAATGGTGTCACAATACGCTCACCCTTTTGTCTGTATTCTTGATGACTCAGCTCTAGTCAGTCAATGCATTATCCTTTTTCTTTATTGGTCCATTTAATCTTAATAAGACGTTCTTAGATATCAAGGGTCACAAAAAGATATTTCATATTAACATGCTCAAGCAATTTCATACACGTCCTGAACACTTACAGTCAATTTTTCATGAACTAGATAGACAACAAACAGAATCTACTTGTTATTATTCTAACTTATTCTGTCATTCCAGGAAGAAGAATCTTCTTTTCTGAGGTAAACAGGTTACCGTTACCGGTACCAGTAGTTCAAATACCTACTGAATCTTGCGAGGGATGGTAACCATCTCTCAAACAGGTTACACCGCAACAGCGTCTACAGATTGCTAATCTATTACAATCTTATCCAGATGTGTTGACCGACGTCCCGGGTCGCACATCGGCTATCAGTCATGACATTACTCTCAATGATGATAAACCTATTCGTGTACATCCCTTTTCTGTTCCTTTACATTTCCTTGCTAAAACTACTAAGGAACTTGAACAGATGTTGTCTCTGGGAATCATTGAGACTAGTAATTCGCCATTCTCTTCTCCATTAGTGATTGTCCGGAAGAAGGACAATAACATCAGACTATGTGTTGAATATAGAAAAGTTAAATGCAAGACTCTAGTTAGCAGCGAACCACATCCACTTATTTTTATCGAGACGACTTACTGCACGTCTCTATCCAACGCCAAACTATTATTTTAGTTAATAAGTAACATAACTTGCAACGGTTATAATTATCAGATACCCACGGCGACGCGAAACAGGCCTAAGATACTACACCGCCATTTTACCACACCACAAGGACTCTATACCAGTGGAACTGTGATAGCTTTTGGGCTTGTTTAATGCCCAAGCTACTTCGATTCGCCAGATCGACAAAAATTTTATCAGGTTCAGACCAGACGTTTTGTATTACATATAGTTGAGTCACGACAATAAGCCTCTTTGGTTTAGATTCTCGTTCGTTTTGAGGAAAATGTTACCGGGACTTATATATGTTTTTCTGAGCACTCTAAAGGAATTTATCATCTCTAACTGCTAAACACCTACAAAGGTGCAAATCGCGTGTAATGATAACAGATAACCTTATTTGGGGACATATCATTGGTCGGTGTGATAACTAGTCCGGCTACTGTTTACCTATTACAGATCCGTCCAAAATAATCCATAAACAAGCAGTATCCTTCAGACGAAGAACCATGTTCAGGACATTTTGTCTAGGACTTGTTCAATAGTGATTACATAGATTCATACCAAAGCGTTGTCATCCACCACGGGCTGTACAGTTTTTCCTTCATTGGTTAAAAAAAAGACATGCCGAGTGAATGTGACATTTGACGAGGGTGACATGCAATGCTGGAAACTTTCAACAAAACTTATAAATTTTGTTCTCTGCATGAAACCAATTTTTAGACTTCCCGATGCTGCCAAAAAGATTTTTCCATACGAACAGATGCTAGTCAAGCCTATACTGCCATTTGGGTGCAATGCCTTTGCTCCAGAATCCCATGATGGCATTCTATCTCATCCTACCTTATACTTTCAAGAAAGCTTAAAGCCTGCAGTAAACAAAGTTATTCTCAACAGTTGACAAGGAACTGTGTTTATCCGTGATAGTGGGCTATTAACTACACCTCGAAAAGTTCATGCTTGGAGCTCCGCTTTCACCATACAGACATGACCAACGTGCTGTACATCCATTGCGACCGATCCACCATAAAAGCCATAAAATATCTATCCATATAGTGCAATCATCCTACAGCCCAATTGAATTCTCCCATTTGAAACATATTTGTCTTGGCACCGAAGAAAAAACATTGTGGCGGATGCGTTTGGGATGAGTCCAACGTAATCTCCTATTGACGACGATAATCAACATTAAACATACCTAAAACATATCAACTATAATGGAACTTTAACTCTTGCCTTTTCAATTTAAACTTATAAACACTACGTATGCATCACAGAATTTGGAACTTAAAAATACAAACCGTGGTATACATGTACTTGACATTGGAACTTCGTCCTAACGTCCATAGCACGATATATAGAATATCCGTGTGAACAATCAAGGAACAATACTGACGACTAATTCGAACATTATTACTCCCGATGCGTGCACTCAATTCTTGGACTGCTGGGAATAAATGAACATTCTTTTCCTAACTTAAACGTTTGAACATTTTTTGCCTAAAAGAATGTTCATCAGGAGTCAATGACTATCACTGATGGCTCATCAAAACTATACTAATTAAATAGTTAACCTTAACGTTCTTAAATTCTAATATTATCAAATTAAAAAAGTGAGAATGTGAGAAAAAAAAGTGAAATGAGGAACAAAAAAAGTGAACGAAAAACACTAAAAAGAAGAAATTATGAAAAGAGAAAAATAGAATCTCTACACAAGTAGTAAGATAAACATATATTTTTTTTAAAGTGTTACCTAGAAACGTTTAATTTGTTAGTAAAAATTAATATTTAATTATTCACTAAACTTAAACTACACACAATTAATTGAAACCATTAACGTTCAAATTTTCCTTTCTGATTTCTTCTCACATAAATTATGTACTTTTCACTTCTCATCAGAACATTGGCGTTAAATAGAACCTTAAATAATTTAAACTCTTGTTTAATTAATTAATTTATTTTAATTAGCTTTAAGTGTTATATTATGTTTAAATACGATTCCCTATATGACATACTTATACTAACAGACCTTACTAATTAGATTATATAAATCTATCATTTCACGTTTAACATTGACATTTTATTTAGTTGTATATAATAATATGTAATAAATTTGATAAAATAAAGAGATAAATAGTTAGGATGTACTATGCTAAATAGTTAGTTGACGATGACGCAGCAGCACGGTTCTACTCATAACATCGTCGCCATATGTTCACAACTATGTGTGTTAAATTTTTTTGAAAAATATGTTTAAGATTCTGGATAGATTCTTTGAAACAAAAAAATCTATCGATTTTTTTTTTCCCTTCCCCGGTGTACAGAATTGTTTAGGTATCAAATATAACATAACCGCCGTGTGCTAAAGGTTAGTCAGACTTTCAATTTGTAAAAGGTTATAAGGCATATAAATTATATTTGCTAAGTAAATGTTATTCAATTATTGAAGCGCTCCATACACTATCGATTATGACGGCGAGTTGTTATAGCGTTGTTTTTTGGTCCACATGTCGTAACAAAGAAACTCTCAACCTAACCCTATGTATACTTGAACCGCCACAGCTGTGTCAATACTGCGTTTGTTTCGTAGAACCTTCCAATTCAATTGGCATGGACATATAGCCGAATATTAATTTCATTTTTGAAGGACCAGGGTCAGTCCTAGTAACTCACTATATGAGAGGGAAATTTAATGGAGGTTAGTATTTAACTAACAATATCTCAGAGGAGAAGACACATAATCGTACCAAATTCAATAGAAATATTCTGACTCGCAGTCTCTCTGTCGGCAGGTAGCCATGGCTTGCTGCGCGTGCATATAGCTGTGATGTTTCTGAGACAATACTGCATGTAATCACTGTAAACGGACATTGACACGTTAAAACCACAGTTTTTTTCCCTACAACGTTATGATTCTATTTATAGGCATTACTATAACAAATGGATCTTAAGTTTCTGTTCCTATTATGAAAGTGATCACGACCTGTGTGGTACAACTTTTGAAAATTAAATTACTGGAACTCAATTGAACTGACCTATAATCAAATCAATCGTAATACCAGAGGTTTCAAAGTTATTAGTTCCGGACAATCTACCACCCCCCCTCGCATTTTCCGCTCCATAGATCATCCATCGAAAGGCAACGATGCACTAACAATGAATAAAAAAAAACAATAAAATATCACAGAAAAACAATGCCGAGTAAATTTATATTTTAGGTTATTTCATAATCAACATGGAACATTGTTCAGAGTTGGGAGAGCAAACCACCTTTGTACACAATCTTCCCTTCTGCATTCCGTGCCGACAGAACTCATCCCTGGACCTCTCCCATCGTTATCACTCCGCCCGGTACGCAGCACTGGTATTATGCAATATGGTTGAATCCCCCTCTCAAAGTCCAGCAATCAGAACAAGTCAGTTGCCTAGATTGGGGGGCACGCTTCCAGCAATGTCCCTTTCAAACCCGTTCCTGCAGAATAATGGCCACGGCCCTTCACCACGCTGTCCATCCTCTCTCAATCAGATAGCAACCCGCCACTCCCCCTGTTGCTCGTTTCACATCAACCTCTCGGCCGCCCGTCCACTATCCTCCCTCACTGATCCCCAGGATGTGTAACCCTATAGTTTTCTCATTTCTACCTGCCGTGACTTCCAGTAAGCACCTGTCTCTATACATTGTCCCAGACATTCCAAAAATCCTAATTCTCGTATTCCTGTTTTGCTCGGTCAGCGACACTCCGTTTTCCATGTCAGTGGGCTTCCTTTCGGGCTTCACCACAGTACAGTACCATACGAAGCCACAGACTTCCGAATGTCCATTGGGCCCGCCGTTCTCATACAGGTAGAACCACAAAATTTTTAAGCATGTGGACTAAAGTCTGTCTTTAGGGCCACCTGGCGTCATAAGGCCCTGAAGCTTTAAGCTTCATTAGTTTGTCATATAGATCCGCCACTCTGTCTGCAATTGGTTTACCACTTCTGCTTTTGAGGTTAGAGAGAATGCAGAAGCAGCAAGGGGAAGGGGAATCAAGTTACCACTGATATGAATAATTCTGGACTATTGGTAGTGAAGTCTTAATACACATCAATCTCTACGAACAGTAACTGTATGGGATCCTTACCTATATACACTATCAAATTGGTGATATTCAAGTAAAATAACAGTATAGTAATAAACATAAAAATCAGGAGCACAGCAGGACAATAAGGGAAGACAACTTGATGTCACCTCAGAACATTTAGAAAGTTCCGATGTTATCAAAGACAACAAGCTAAGTGCTATACATTTAAAACAAAACTTTAGTATCTGCCGTCAACTTTTGCAGAAGGATAGAAGTTATTTTCACACAATTTTCGCATAAACAATTTAGTGAGCTTGTTAACGCGTTGAGCAAAACAAAAGGGGCGAGGGGAGGGTGAAGAAGAGTAACTAGAGCGAGTGAGCAAAACATATTAGGAACATTCTTAAACGAACCTTACCTAGACTGTCGTGATATTACTGGCGTGCAATAATGTTCCTTCTCTAATTTTCCGATATTAACTAGTCCATGTAATGACTTTTGTTTTTGTAATTTAACCCCCAGTAATGTGGTCTGCACAGCGTGTCGTATTTATCTCCCTCTCTTCAAACATTTCATAAACTTGAATCTTTTAAGACAACATTGATAAACTGAGTGGCAAAGGGGGGGGAGTACCAGAAATAAAAACTCATCAGCTACATAGAAAGAAAGAACAAAACACTCTGAGCTATAAACAAGAATGACATAACAAACACCTTTATTTATAAATAAACAGTAGCCGTTGTATCGTTATAGTCTTATTTCACTCGATAATCATATCCTCGACTGTTGGTTTAGTGACAGGTTGAGTGGATCCTTGTAGCAATCTTGAAAACCAAACTTTGGCAGAGTCACGCATTACAACACAGCAAGATAACATCACGTATGTATCAAACAATAGTTGTAAACATACATTTTTGCGCGCAAAACAAGTTCATTTTAAACAGTCTTTTATTTTCCAGTCACATTATTTTGTTTATAAAAAATTATAGGCGTAAGGGTCCTTACTCTTACGTGTGAGGAAAGATAATCTGACTAAAAGAGATCAACTCACAATAGTATACGGATCCATTAACTATTATATAATCCTGAACCATGAAGCAAAACAGCAATAAAGAACAGTAAGGAATATCCGGGGATTAACAGCATCCACGATAATTTTATATTTGGTATGCAAAACTAAAATAATAAAGAGCCTATACTTTAGTTTATAGAACAATGAAAATGCAATTATGAAATGCACAGTGGCAGGGTCGTAAGTAGAAGTTACGCATGAGAACCATTTTAAATTACTTTTACTTATCCTGAAAAATTCTGGTGCTTAATACAGAATTCAGCCTCAAGAATAAACATTGCGTCAGAATACGCGGTAAAGGCCATGAAGCAATTTATATTTATTAATTAGGCATATACAGCGGTACTCCGCGCAGTCAAAGAGAATATGGCTATGAGCAAAGTGTTTGGTGGCAGATCAATAGCCAAGGTACCGACCAAACACATTTTAACACCATATAAATCGTATATTAGAGTTTTGACAATTCCAATCGCAAACCCAAAGGTGGTTTAAAAAACAATAGTTTTTTGATTTTCAAAAAATTTCATTTTCTCTGCATCCAGTTTTCGAAATCAAGTTTAATGCAGACTGGAACAACATTGAGAATCATGTGTGTGGTGCTTCATGTTATTTTTTGGCGTGCGCGCTCTTTTTATCAGGGTTTCCAACCACGAACTCGCAAAAACGAGCAACTATTTGCACAGACAAAATAACCGATGTATGAGTTTTTTCAATTTATCTAGCCGAAATAGCTGGTTTCGTCTACTAATTATACTATTCACTGAAGCCTCTGAGTTTCCACATCTTTGTATATTTAACTCAGGATCCTCAAACATAATCCCGTTGATTGTGTCAGAGGTAACGCAAGCCCTTTTCTCCGCAAAACCGAGGTGAAATAAGGTTTTTATTTCCGCTCAGTCGGCCTGGACTATAACGAGCTTTCTAGGTTTGATTAAAAAATGGTTAGCGTTTGTAGTGGACTCAGTAAAGAAGCTCATTTACGTCACCCCCCAACATCCACCCCCCCCCCCCACAACAACCACACCAACGTACAATTATGAACCCCTAGTCCGGCGCCCCCTACCGACTGCATCATGCTACGACCCCCCCCGAACCTCCCTTCTCACCTACTGTGGTTGCAAACATGCGACCCATTACCCGCCGACATCCACTAGACAGACCTACACCCTATCCGACAGCGGAATTGTTTTTTTTCCAAGATTTTAGACGGCAATATATAGCCAAAGAAGACCTTGGGCATGCCTGTGATCTTTCAGAAAATGCTATCAACATTAGCGAAAACTCCACATACGAGCGTATGTGCCTCCGTCTATTTTACCACCCCTAGTGTCATATTTATAACTGCAATGCTTTGTATACTTACTTTGAACTCCTGCGCTTCTGAAAATGTTCAGTTCACGCATCTTCTCCAATGCCGCTAATCTCCACCTCGAAGAAGCACTACACCCCCCCCCCCCCGTAAAACCCCCGTACCCCCATCGACCCCCTATGACAGTCACCCTCCTCCCTCGTGCGGAGAATCTCAAGATAGCAAACATTTTGTCTATTTAAAAGTGAGACTGTGACCGATAATCTCTTCCCTTTCAATCGCGTGCCTTACAACCACTTCCTCAAGCCCCACGAGCATCCCAACTAGAATGGAGTTTGCCCCAAATGCTCACCCCCCCCACGCCACCCAGACCTTCAGTAGCACTCCACCAAACCCCCCCACTGGTAAACCCAGCCGCCAGGGCCCCCCCCCCCCCCACGCCAACTTTGGCCCCAAGAGTCCCATCTCCCCCCTCCCCCCCCCCCCGACCCCCCCCCCCCTCCCCCCCCAACAACCGTCCCCACCAATACATAAATCCAACCACATCCCCCCCACTTCCCCATATAAATCCGGATTAGACCACAGTATACTGGCACACAAGACACGTTCCGAATTACTACAAGCCCCCCGGCATCTAAGTGTGTAACGACCATTTTTCTAAGTAAGCCAACCCCCGCCCCCAGTTACACTTACAACAGAAAAGACATCCCCCCCACTACAATCACCCCCCCGTTCCCCCCCACACTGCAACAACTATTAGGTGTGACCCCCCCCCCCCCCCCAACATTCCCCCCCCCTCTCTCCCCCACCACCTCACCTATCCAGCAACGGGCGACACCCCCCTTCCCCCACCACCCCCCGACTTGGTGCCCCTCATCCATTCCCCTGCAGGATTGGTTAGTGGCGGCCTTTCCAGCAACAGCAACCTCATGCAAACCCAGACCCCTCCCTCCCCAGTCCCCCTGAAGTCGGCACATACCCTCGCCCCTACTCACCCACCCCCCCCCCCCCCTCCCCCCCACCCCCCCCCAACTCCCCCCCCCCACAACCCCAGCTTCAACGGATCATGTCACCCCCGCCAACCTGACCTAGATTCTCCACCCGCCCCCAAGACACCCAGGTCCCCCCCCCCCCCCCCCCATGCTATCCACCTTACATACCAAGCTTCCCCCGTTCCTTGTCCTCCCACCGTTCAAGAGGTTACTCGCCACTAGAGTCGAATTCCCCCCCACGGCCTAAAACCCTATCACCCCCCATGCTAGTAAGCCCCTCGGGAAGAACTATGGGTTCCCCCCATCCGCCCGCCCCTGACGTCCAAACAGATCTCTAGAGATGTCCCCCCCCCCCATCCCACAAACGTCGGCCTCCTTATGACGCCATCGAATGTCCCCTTTCCATGTCCCTGCAGGCCGACCTTGACACGTTTCTCGAGCCCACTGTTCCCTCGACTCTGTCAATAATCCACCATTAGACCCCCAAATCTAAGACGAACCAAGCCTGCCATAGGGACCTGTATCCGATCTGTTGGTTAGACAGAAGTCCCCTTTTATAAACACTCCCCCCCCCCCCCTGGGAGGTTCTAGTCCCACCCCACAACCCTATCCCAAATCACTTTCATATCGGACGCGGCCCCCTAAGGGACCTCCCTTCCTCATCGCTGGTATCCTTCCCACCGCCCCCCCCCCCCCCCACCCCCCCATACTTTACCCCACCATCCCCCCACCTTCCCCCACCCCCACGCGTTACCCTTCCACCCGACCGAATCATCCCCCCCCCTCACCCCCCCCCACGCCCCCGCGCCTTCCCCCCCCCCCACCCCCCTGCCCCCAACCCCCCACGTGACCCCAAGTACCCATTGGGGCAAGAACCCCCCCCCCCCCTCAGGTCCCCCCGCAGAGAAGAGACCGAGCCCCACCAACAGGGTATAAGCGACGACTAGCCCGAGTAGCATTCAGAAAACCCCGGTACTCCGGACCCCCCCACCCCTCCCCCCCTAATGCCCCCCCACCACTACCCACGGAATCTACACGAAGCAACAACACTACAACATCCGCCCCCCCAGTATTAAACGGTACTCATCGCGTGATACCCCTGACATACCCACCTGATTCAGGAACCAAACTTTCACCACGCGCCCGTCCCCCACGCCCGCCCCACCCTGTCACAGGCTACAAGGCAGTGTTTTGAAGTAATCACCTTGTGTGCCAGCCTACGAACGACTATGGCAAGCCAATTGTATGTCGCTACCATGAACTCCCCTCAGGCGCATTGAGCCCCCCCGATACCAGTTTCCCACCCCCCCCCCCCCCGGCGTCACAGACCATTGCAAAAGGCCTACCCTAAAAACCCCCCCACCCTGGATTGCGAACGATTACCATCCCTCCGTATGCCTCCCCTGTAGACCAACTTTCAGATTCAGAAAGACGTCCCAGTCTGGCAATTCACCCCCATAGATTCGTCCATGGATGGACCTAACAATAAGCAGTTAGACATACACCGCCTGGTACCCATCAATCCCCAGTCTAACGACCCGGACCCAACGAACAACGGTCCCCATTCTCCCCTAGGGATACCCGGCCAACCCCCCCCTCCCTCCGGCAATACTGTATCACAAAACCTAACCATCCTCTGCTGATGGCGAGGCGATCAATACGGGCAACTAAACCTGGGTCATTGACCCCCCCCATAAGATCCCCCCCCCACGGATTTCTAATGCGGACCGCCACCCTATTCAGCTTTGGACATGTATAAGGAGCACCACACAACAATATGATCCTCTAGCCCCCCAGTACTCCCCCCCCCCCTAGGATCCCAACCCCCCCCCCCCCCCCCCCCCCACCCACCGCGAAGCGTAAACACACCCCCCAACCCAGTACCCACAACCACACACACCCTGACTGGCCAACAATTCCTCAATACATAAACTTGGGGAACAAAATGCCGGGAGGCCAAGACCGCTAGACACCACCCCGCAGCATCACCCCCCCACCCGATGTAATGACCCGGATGTACACAACACAAACACGGAGTCACCACCCACCACAGAGCGTCACACGAACACACACCAGGAGGACAACCACCACGACACCACCGGCCCACCCTAAGAAACCCAACCCAGTGAGGGTTTGAAGAAACCTCCCGCCCCCCCCCACCGCCCCTTCCTCCAACAAGAGACGGACCCAGCAGCAACAACCGTTCCTTCAATCCCCACCGTTCCTGCAAGCGCAGACCATTCTCATTTCCCCCTAAGTGTGCGCAGGCACTTCCGGGCCCCACCAGGTCGTGCACGTGAAAATACACCTTTCCCTTACATACCCCCCCCCCTACGATACATCCGTGACCCCCATTGAATACCCGGAACAATATAAGTCAAACCAGTACCCTATTTTCTGAAGCCCCCCGCCCCTAGACGGTGCTCGAGATAACCCAGATGAAAGCCCAGGACCTGCATTTCCCCCCCCCCCACCCCCCCCCAGGACGGATAACAGGTCCCCCCTACCCATCCCCACTCCCACACAGCAGCACACAACACAGCTTATCTATCCCGGAACCCCCCCCCCCCCCCCGGATAGGATCAGCAGATATTTCGACCCCACCCATATGACGCCCCCAGCCCCCCATTGCCCCCTTCCAGAAACAAGTAAGAAACACTGCCCCCCCCCCCCTGTATTGAAGTACCGACCATCAACCCAAACCCACCCCAGCTGTGATGAAACAGAAAGCATTATTCCGTCAATCTAGCCAACGGGACCCACGCTTATAAACACCACACCAGACAGCTTTACCAATGCCCACCGAGTGAAAAACCCGCCCCCCCGGGCTACCCAGGAACCCATGCCTAAGCCCCCCCCCAACCCCCAACCCCCCCCCCACCTCTAACCCCCCACCACCCCCCCTCCCTAGCACCTATCGAATCTCCACCCCATGCAGAGCTTCACTACGGCACTCTACGTTTGCCCCCCACATGAGTATGGCGAGAACATATTCCAAATGAACTCGACCGACGTTTGAGGCCAGTGAGACCCACAAACTACCCTGACATGAGACAGATGTTGCGCTCGCGGGTATAGCAGCCCGCCCGATAATCCACCTCCATATCTTAATAGATACCAGGTCATAAGTGCACCCAGTGAGAATCCCCGACACCGGGGCCTCGTATTTCTTCCAGTCCCCCCCCGGGCAAGCGATGTAGGCCCCGGCGAACATCGACTAACACACACAACAAGAAATGTCCAAAGCGATTACCATGGCTATTGGGTAACTGACAACCCCCTTAATGTAGATTATTCTGGATTGTTTGCATCGATGAACATGGCTCAGCTGGCTCACCCCCCCAATACGCCCCCCCCCCTAGTGGTCTACCCCACCCCCATTGGACCCCCTCAAGCACTCCCTGCCCCACTGGTCACAAGCCTGAATCCCCCCCCCCGCCCGCCCCCCCCCCTCCCCCCCCTAACAACTAATGAGAAATAAATGCCGTACCACTCCCTCACCTACAGTGGGTTTGAAAACCCTGAAGACCCTCATCTTATATACAATCATATGTAGAATCGGTACACATATCTTGGCAGCAATATAGGCGGTTTTGAAGGTTGGTAATAATTATTTAAAGTAAATACAAGAAATTATTAGTAAAGGTTGGTAGTACAAAGTTTGAGGAGGTACAGACAGTGATATAATCAAAATAAGAATACAAAAATCAAGAGGGAGATCTTTCATTGCAATTGGGAAATCTAATGGATAATCAAGAGATAATCGATACCAAACACATCAAAATATTAGAATCTTACCAACCTCAAATGTGAAGTTCAGTTTCACTATTGTAGGCTCAGATTCAGGAGAACAACAAAAGGACACTCGAAGCCAAAAAACAGCTGCGCAGACTTTCATAAATGTGATTGCGTAGAATAGAGGATTTTAAAAATGAGCACATGACCTAATTTTACCCACGAGGAACTGATGACAAGTAACCTTAGAGCAAGTGCGCCATTGGCTCACACAAGAGATGAGGGAAAGAAGACATGCGATGGATAGACACACGCTGAGGAAACCTGTGAAACATTTACAAGTGCAGTTTTATCCTTGGTCTGGAATCCCAGGTCAAGAGAGGCAGAGGTAGACCAAGAACCATGATAGAAAAATATAGCGAGAGAAACAGAGTGTGAAAGAATATGATATAGGGTAGGAGAACGAGTGGGAAAGAACTGATATACAACATGGATAGTGCACCCTATTACAGAAGAGGACGGTGGCAACACAATTGTTGAAGGCCTAAGTTTTCCCTATTGAAAGTTGGAGGGTTACACTAAAGAAATTAATATTTATGACAGACGTTATCCAGGGTAAACTAGAAACGGATGCATGACAATTGACCTATAGATTGGCTTTGACAAACAGTGTGTTGACTTTGGCAACCTGGGTGGACTGTGTATGAGAATTTGGTGTACGCCCATAGCTAACAAGGTGCGATAAGCCTAGGCTACACATTCTCTACTGAGATCAAGCAGGTTGCAGATTTCGCTTCGGCGAACCATGGGCAGTCAGAAACCAGGATAAAAGAAAAATAAATATCCCATGCGGTTCTTCTCCATCTATCTACCCGGTGCTGATATAACATCTAGCGATATCTCAGACAACAAATAGATGCCAATCCAATCCAACCAGACTATTGGGACGCACACATTATAACTTTTGCCAGATCAGACACACTTGCTCCGTATTTATACAGGACCTGGTATTTCAGACAAGACATACTAAAATGGCTTAAGAAGCATGACATGAGTACACTAATCAGAATCAGGCCGTTTGAAATGGCTGCGAGAAACGGAAAACCATTTCAAAGCGACACATCCGCCTAAACTAAAGCCTGATGATTGACTTTGGTGGAATTAGCTCGCTTTGAACTAACACACATTTTTGAATAGCAGATCCTTCCGGAGACTCTTACGTCTCAGTGGACACAAAAAATTGCAAAGAGTCCAGAACCAAGTTCGAGTAAATCTTACCTTATTGGTAGTAACTTTCGAATTCGTATCCTGGGTATATCATGATATGCACCATGATTGAGTCATATCGGCATGACATCAGATTGCTGGCAAGATAGGGTTGGCACTTCAGCCTTAAAAAACAGTGGCTTGTCCAGTCACGCCACCTGTGTGACAGAGACTACTGTCTCTCCTGTATCATCCAGATTGATCTTGATCTGGTAATCGAAGTATGGCCTTGGGAATGCTCCACCGCTGTCGACAATTTCACAATGTTGTGACAAGATCTGCCGAGAACGCCATTACAAGAACTGATTGGGATGGCGATATAGTTCTCTGGGCTTAGCTACGCGAGATTACCCGCTCATTGTAAGTGAATGATGCCGTAGCCACATTGCCTATGCGATTGCTCTGTTAGGTTATGATTACGAATGCTACGATGGGCCCAGTTAATAAAAGCGCTATATCGACGAGCTAACAACAGACAAAAGGTATCCACTGCACCCCCCATGGGAACAAAGCTGACATCACAAAGCGAGCCAAGAATAAAGTGAGGAGGGATCACACATCCATGGATGGCGCAGCGCAGCAGGAGCTCTATTTACGGCCAGGTGACCACTGCGTTGGAATTTATATTCAATGGGAAATCGGCAGTAGAGTATAAGTTCCCAGATGAGAGCCTGGATTGCAACTACCAGCAAGTTCATCATTCAGGTCTCTTTGCGTAGAGAGCTGCCGAGACCTGACGGCAGGGGGGGGGTTGGGGGGGGGGGGGGGTGGGGGGGAATAATAGAAGAGCAAAGAGATGGCAAATTGATCAGCTTGACATACTTAAATGTTTAATAAGCTGGAGAATGATGTATGCCACAAGTTAGTTCACTGATGTGGTCATTAGCTCATCTTGTTGGAGTATATAAATCAGGACAGGAGATGCTTTCTCTACTTGAGTAACAAGCCCGACCAGAACCCGTCGCGCCTTGAAGCATAGCGGGATCTTACATGCATAACAACTGTCCAGCATGAGATTGGAGATTAGAGCGCAGTTACTGCCATTACTCTTAAGGTATGGCTGTCTGAGAGCTTTCATTAACAAAGTGCCAGTTATTGCTATCCTAGGACTCCACAATCCATGCTTACGAAAGGGTCCAACAATGCGATGACATCCGACAATGAAATAAGAAAAACCTCCATAGAAGCAGGTCGAATCTGTCAAGAAACTGATATGTGGATCAAACTGTCCCTGGACCATGCCAGGGGACCTACTGGGCCAATGAAACAGCTTGATCAGAATAACGCATTCAAAAAGACCCCAATGAGAGACGGGGAATTTGTTACAAGAGATAAGAGAAGAAATACTGAAGCCCAATTCAAGATCGACTATTTAGAGACAGTGAACACTTGGCCAATTCGTTATATGAATCATCAATGGCCCTAAGACTTGCTGGAATTTTGTGCTAATCAATACGTAAGACAAGCCCCAGGAGGATGACGGCAAGCTGAGTAGGACGCATTCCGTTCGTGTGTATTCTACCTATTTTGCGCCGCAACATGAACAATTAAGCATATCATTTGTGCTACTATCTGACATTCTGTGTAGCTGAAGAGAGGTTAGTACTGAGATACCTTTGTGTTTGCCGGAGTGAAGAATACAATGCACGTCCATTCAATTTTTAGTTAGGGTTTTTTTTTTATAATTCTTCCAAATTCGATTTTTCTTTTTATGATTAACGAATTAACATTATTTTCTAAACCGTATGGATCCGATCTGAAGGTGCCGACATACAATTCCCATTCAAGAGTGATAACTAAATTCCAACTTCAATGCTTATCAAAGGTAACTGATCGCGATAAATCCTCTGGTTTAATAAATCATCTCTATGGGTTATCAACAATGTAAAATAAATAAAGTTGTCTTGCTTATACTAAAAAGAAAACGATGTATATTACTAACATCATCAGATGATTCTAATATTCGCTGGTGGCGTACTTTTGCCGATAATTTTGACGATATTATTTCCAATTATTTGTATGGCTGATTAATGTCTACTTAGCCCACTTCGAGTATTTTGGCGATAGGTTGAGCGGGTCCTGCTTCAGCACGCCTGTTTTGAATCAAACAGGTGCCACATTGACTCCGTGCTACTTTGCTCTACAGTAGTCTCCAAGTGTCCGGTGGCCTGTAGTACGTCTCATGCTTTAAAAGGATGAGATGCGTAACTACAATGGTTGATTATCGCGTCTTCAAGGAACGCCGTACCTGATGTATGTGTGTCTGAGCGTTCGACTGTCTGACACAACATGTCTACAATGATAAACACTGGCATACCTTAACTAAGACAATGTACCATCAAACTTAGTGAGCGCTACAAAACTTCTTGCTACCACAAACATAAAAGGAGGCTCGAGGCAATAGTTCCCTGCCCTATAGTACTGGGTCTCCCCAATGACAGAGGTCGCATCTCAGTGTGACCTCCGCTTCCATCCACTAACTTCAATTTTCCTCAAACCCTTTTACCTTCCCTTGAGACGTTAATTTTCTACAACCACAGTGAGTTCGGATGAACAGTGCTTTCGGGCATGAGGAAGGCGACATTTGAGATATATTATGTGTTTAGTTATAATATACATATAACATTTGAAAATTCTAATCAAACGCTTAGGATGATTAGATTAATACATACGTAACACCATGATGTCATCATCATCCACTCGCCCCTGGCTCTCCATGGAGCCTTGCGGGCCGACCTCTACTGTTGGTTCCATTTTGAGAGAAACACGCTACGAAGACAATCACCAGCTGTTTTTGCTAGTGGTGTAGTTCCTGTGATTAAGATATTTGCAGTGGGTGAGATTGGGGGGGGGGGGGACAGGCTCATCAATGATGCCTACTGCTACATCACTCCCCATTCGCACTCCCCTCGCCTTTGATTAATACATGTTCAAAGATGACAAATGTAAGAAATGCATAAAATTTATACATGCGTTATCAACTTGGTACACCGAGATTCGCGCGCGCCTCGGCATCGCGACGCCCACTCTCCACAGACTTTTTGCTCAGGAAAAACGTCGCCAAATAACTTTATCAGGGCAATGTCACTGGCTTAAGATGCTTTGCACATTCTTTCAGGGGAGTTAGGCGGTTTCTAACTTATGAAACTACTTGAGATTAGTAAGAATCCGTAGAACATTATGGCTCTTTCAGTGATAGCGATACTCTCTTTCTATAATTCACGCTCCAGTGTTTCACTATGACCAGTCCTGTTTAGACTTTGTGGCCGTCTCTAATATGCCATGTTACACCCGGCTCTGATTTTCTTCTCAGACAGCAACATGGAAGCATCCCGTGTTCAGTAGTAGTCTTACATGTGCAGTTGAGCATACAAGCAAACACATTGCTCCGCCTTACACTCCCAGCCGTTGCATGTCTTGGAATTCCCCCCCCCCCCCCCCCCCCCCCCCCCCTTACCATAAGGCGTCCCTATCAGGATCAGTCTTTATACTTAGCCCCTTCTCGAAAGTGCCAAATCGCAATTGATCTAATAAGTGTATCTGAATTTTTGGTATAGGGTTCAAGAGCCCTTCCTCCCAACTACCTAGTCTCTATCTTTCATCAGGGTACTAACACATTACTGCCAAGACAACATATAATTAATTCTTTTTACGTGTGATTATTCAAAATTTCCACTTTAACCCTATACAAAGTGACCTTGCTTCTTGACATCCTTTTTCAGTCCCATGTCAATAGGTTTTACCATGTCACTACTTCACTAGATTCATCATCACTGCCATGCAATATAGCTTCCAAGACGTTATTTTTTCTGTAAAGTTGACAGTGTCGTTTATCATCATACAGAGACACCCATCTGACCGTGAAGTTATTACAATCAATGTCCCGTGACTGTAATCTTTGTTACCAAGATTGTATCACCTGACTGTGTATATATTGGCACGAACAGTGCTTTGCCCAAACTTAGCACTCTCATTATACATTGAAACACACGTTTGCGTTTCGTGTATATTTCCCCGATAGAAAATAACGTCTGAGGTTTTTCCACTCGCTCTGTTCCATCATTGTGCAAAGGAAAGGTGGTGTTAAGTCCGCAGCTATATCTCGTTTGCCATGCCTTGCCTCTACCAGCCAGCCATGCCTGGCTGGAGCGTATGTAATTGCCCAAACTTAACACACTGTCTTGACCTACCGTTCACACGGCTCCTTACTGTCCTAAGCGGAAGCCTGTTTACAATAACCGTCAAAGGAAACAACTGCCGCTCTTGTCCAAAACCATAAGTCAATGTTTTTTGTTTCAAACAGGTCAATCCGACTCAAGTTAATGGAAAAGTGAGTCGACCAACGAGTTTGATAAGAACACATTGAACCCATGCTGGCGTAAAACAATGAAAATAGCTTGGCTCGTGATTTAGCCACGCCTAGAAGGAGCGGTAGATAATAGATGCCGGAGAGGAGTGACACACCCCACCCCCCCCCATCCTCCCCCCAAAAAAAAAAACAAAAAAAAAAAAAAAAAAAAGAGAGAACGAACGTAATTTCGTAGACAGCCGACAAAAAGAAAAGTTGAGAGAAAAAGTTTAATGTTACAATGATAAGGTCAGGAGCGCTAAGACAAGGAACTGGTAAAAGAGTCTCTTCTCCATCAGCGCGACCTGCAAAGGGCCAAAAGAGAAATTTAATCTGAACCCTTAATTTAATATAGAGTGCTCGCCTTCTTAAAGTTCTTAGAACAAAACCAACACACTGAGAAAATCAAAGAAGAAAATATGATAAAGACAACGGACCAAATATCTAATGAAGGTAAAATTTAGTCTGACAATCGAGCGTTTCACACACACAGTTTAGCGCACTGTTCTCTTTAATCATTACTTTTCGCTTATTAAAGGCCTTTTTTCGCTCTGTTGAGTGGTTCATTAGTTGTGCAAACTAAAACCGTTCTTTATAATGGAACTTTATACTGCCCAACATACAAAATAATATCACTAATTTATCATATTGGCCGAAAACGACTCACACACACGCAAAAAAACAAAAAAAAAAACAAAAAAAAAAAAAAAAAAAAAAAAAAAAAAACTAAAAAAAAAACAAAAACCCCACACACCCCCCACAAACAACACCCCCACACACAACAAAAACACAAATTACACATACAAAAAATAAGACAGAAATCATTACTCATCTGAAATCAGCCAACATGTCACGACTACACAGATTCGCTCAGAGACCTGGACATGTTAGTATAATTTACTATTTTAGTGAAAAGTTGCTAATCTGAATTGGAATAACCACCACCAACTGGCAATCTTCTAATATTATTTCTAATAACAAACTAACTCGCGTAAAATAAATCCCGTAAATTACCAGCCACCCCGCCCACAGTACTGTCCCTACCCACTTGCATATATTTGATCAATTGTTTCCTGTAAGGGGTCTACCTCCACTCCTGACTGGAAATGCTATGTACCACTATATTGTCACATAGTGTCACCGTATCATATGTCATGTCCTCTATGATTGGATCGGTCCATTATTTTTAAAAAACATTTCTCCCCCGCTATTTATTATTACTTTTGGCGGCTTAAAAAAAAAACAAATGATCTCTGATAAGAGTAATTTTAATCTCCTGTACCACACGTGCTAATATATTGAATCTTAATGTACGTCGCCGAGTTTTTGTTGCCTATATTAAATGCGCTGCATGTTAAGTTTGGGACAATGTATAGCAGAGGAAGAGATTTGGTTGGGATGCATCATTATGCAGATATGACAGGGGGGGGGGAGGGGACACCAGTATCATGTCCTAACCAATTAAATAAATAATTGCATCAACATAAAACAGAAGAAGTGCGTTGTCGCACCTTAACCTCAAAAATGACAAACAGCAAACACATGCTTGTCATAGGAAGTCTGTGACCAATTAATGAGAGATGATGCAAAATGTGATTGCGCAAGCCATACAACTACAAAAAATCCGCCTCCGCCAGTGAGCCTACAAGCCATCCATAACAGAAGAGGCTTAGCTAGCAATGTATTGGGTTCTATGGCTTCCCTTGGACAAACAAAAAGTAATAAATGATATTATTTTTACAATTGTTTTAATCCGCATGTCCATTCGATAGAGATATGAACTAATACATATTAATGCCATTATTTCTTAGCTTCAACCCGCCAAAATTTAGCAGGTTCTTTTATAATCGTATATTGTCGTTGTTTACTCAGATACAACGCGTATTAATTTACATTGCTCTTGCTTTTCTGCTTAGTCGACGCGTTGATGCGCTGATGAATGACGCAGATCGTCTGTCTTCCCTATGTTAGCCCATCTTTATCAAGGGGGTGGGTTTATGATCCTATAATTAACAAGTCTGCAATAAATAAAAAACAAAAGTCTTTTTAAATTAAAATCTTTGGCTCTTGAAGAAACAATCACAGCAACGTTACCATTTTTAAAGTTATTATTAAGAAAAAATGCCACTGAGTTTAAATCCGTTTCCCCAAATGAAACAAGGACGAAGAGTAATCTTGATTGCCTGTTGAAGTAATGCAACAACCATCACACTTTTCTAATGTCCGCGAGAGTACATCTAAGTGGAAACAACAACAATGGTTAATGTCTAGACTTTCACCCAGTTTTCGAACCCACTTAGCTGTGTGTTCGAAAGTTAAAGCACTCTCACGAAAAATAGAAAAAAGTGCCAATGGACGCTTGTGCAATTGTGTAACAGACCGAGACCAGACCTGGAAGTACCTTAAAGGCTGGAAATATGGTATTGGATGAATAACACTTAACGTTCTAGTAAGTAAGTAGTTGGTGATACTTAATAACTTCAGTAAAAATACTTTACAAAGGTGCAGTTATTGTGCCAGACTCTCTCACTCTCCATGCTTCCGGAAGGTTTAAGATGGAATGGCCTACGGCATGAAAATAGGGAGGTAACAACATTCTCAAAGAAGTAAGTTCATAAGTTCTTGCAAGTGAACTGGTGTGGAGCTTACTGTTCCCTGTTCACTGTAGGATCCTAACTCAGGTCTAATCGAGCTTCGGAGTAATGTAGATGGCGGAGCTGACAGACTGTGGCATCAAAGAAGTACTACGACCTCTAACACATGCGATTAGGGACACAGATATTGATAACGGTGAGATACCGATGGTACAAATTAGCAGTAATCTGTCTCTTTTGACTAGAGTGATCGACACTGGAGGGCAATCTAGATGTCTCGAATTTCACATGAACGATATAGGCTAGAGTATAGAGGAAACATTGACATGTTGGTATGTTTTGGTGGTTCTGCTTCTAAGCTTTTGGGATTGTTGTCGTATGCTTGACCTGACTTATGATCACTGCCGTTCCGTGTGTCATGCGAGATTATGTCACGGACTCATCTACTGGAGACTCGGGGTTTTTTTTTGACCATAACCCTTCTATAGTGGCAATCTTTGCTAATCGATTGGTTTGAAACTAGATCTGACACAGTGGGGGTATCCGTCATGTTTATCTCTGCGTATTGCCCTCCGTTTTTATTTTGTGGGGTACCGCATTCTACATAATGAGTATGTTTTTGTTGGTAGTAATACACGATTAGCAAAAGTACACCGAGTGTTCAGGTTTCCTATGGTTGGTGATACGGTAACTTTAAACTATTATGGAGCATAGCTCCTCTCTCTATCTATAATTTAACGTATTTTTCTAACAACGATTACTGAAATGGAATCTTAGCATTTAGCATAAAAAACAGCAGCTATTTAATCTGTTTGTCGATAGGGCGTACGAAGATCAATGCTCGTATGATAAACATGCTCGGTTTTGGTAATTCGCTATATTCTTGACAGTTAATTCTTTTTGTAGCGATTCGTGACAGTCTCCAGTTAACGGGTACTGTGTCTTTGATCTAGAGTCTCTCGCAACCTAAAGTCTGAGACATGGATGTGTTGTTAATGAAGATTTGCATTTTTAGAATACTGCAGATACTGTGATGCTCTTTTATCATTTTTGCTGATTTTTCAAATCTTTAGGTCCATGTAACAATGTTTGGGCCTTCTTGTGTATGGGTGTCAACAGCGTATTTACTTAATATGGCTACATATTTTGTGTACCTTAGGCGACCCTTAAGATTGCACTCTATTGAGGTTTCA
The DNA here is from genome assembly GCA_024509875.1 of Oreohelix idahoensis. NCBI lineage: Eukaryota > Metazoa > Mollusca > Gastropoda > Stylommatophora > Oreohelicidae > Oreohelix > Oreohelix idahoensis. The sequence continues at coordinate 76,351 of JAMPIV010012896.1, forward strand.
CGTAATAGTAAATATGAACCATATGCAGGAAGCGCATCTAAATCTTACATTGTGTTTTAGTTGGATTTGGATAGGATAGGCTCTGTGTTGACTGTTGTTGCTCTTCTAACAATCGCTGCATGTGGCCATTTTGAGCGCTGTTGGTGGAGTGGTTGAATCGGGCGCACATTAGGGTATTATGTGTCGTGAGGTGATGGTCTTGTCAAAATCCTAATAATAACACTAGGTGACTTGAGGCCGGCGAGTTTATGACTATCTATTTATTCTAGGTTCTTTCGACCACAGTGGTACAGATTGTTTTTTATGGACACTTGTTGCCAGTGGTAGTGAGTTCTTGCGATCTGAGAATAGGTTGTCTTTTGTCAGTACCCAGACGTTTTTCTCCTTGGTGTGCGAAACTATTAGGATTAACGATTAACGTATGGGGTTAAAATTCTCGAGAATTTTCCTATCTTTTAGTAACAAATTCTATAAATTTCACATTCTTAATCTTTATCATCTTAGACAACAGCATTAACCGTTTGGAAGTGATGATGTGATTCAGTTTATATGGCACACAAGAAAAGACTTATTGTAATATGATACTATGGTATGAGTTCACCAAAATTGGAGTCATCAGCATTAGTTACTAAATTTTCAATATGTCTTCAAGTCTTCGTTGATTCAATCAAATGATTCAATGACATAGTTATATTATGTTTCTCCATTAACGCTGCCATATTTGCTCGGGTCTGGCTATTCTTTTAATGGTTTTTGGTTCTTTTTACACTGCCCACGCTTCGTTCGTATGAGTCTCTCACACGTTAGGGAGAGTCGGAGGAGTGTGATAGTGCGTCGTATGTTCTCCCCAGAAGAGGTCCCGGAGAGATCTCCTATGAAAGGTGGTCTCCTTATTGGATTCCGGCTTAAACAGCGTAGGCCACTTGTCCCCTTCTTCATTCCAAAGAGGTAGTACTTTCTTCTGCTGGTATCCACCAATAAGTTTGATAACGCGAATAGAAACGAAACCTCTCCTGAGTATTTGCGTATTATCTGCATCGACACACAGTAGATGAAGTTGTGTTCGCCCCCTCTTTGTATTCCATCATCCCATTTACTCAGAATTTACCCTCGATGAGAATTAAATTTAATCCCTCGGGATAACACACAACTTTTTTTTAACATTAAAATTTTGAAATATATAATTTTAGCAGTTACGCGAGTTACATACACAGCGAATTAAACTTTTTCTCATAGAGTAATAGATATAATATGTTTACATTACATTAGGTGTTTGGATTGAATGTATTATATGCCCACTTGAATTGCAAAAGTGTTCACACGATACATAAATTGAATATGTTTTCATTTTATGTATACACTGATTTTGAAAAGTGAAAACTGTTTATTTTCCATTAGTTTGTAAAGAGTCTAACGTTAACACACGAGACGATTTACACTGGTTTTGAATACTTATAATGGGGTGATGTTGAATTAATTTTTTAATAATTACTAATACGCTAGAGGTTACACACCTAGACCTCACAAATTTGAGGCGACAACCACTAGCTAATTTATTGATAATATTGAATATAAAAAAACAATATTAACAATGGTTTTTTTTAAATTATTTTTAATGATACGTTAATTCCCATGTTGTAATGATATATAGAAAGTTTAAAATCACAACTAACGCCAATCCTTTCTTTCATCACAGACCGTTTTTTGCTCAGATGATTAAAAGGCGCTGGCAAAATGCCTTATTTACACGTGTACTTTGGGGTCGTTAATTTTATCTTTAATTCCCTCTTTGACCCTTCGTGTTTCTCCTTCAGTTTCCTCAGACAGCGGCGTTCCTTATTAAGATTGATAGAGATATCCTCGGCTTGTTTTTTGTAATCCTTCAGAATGTCCAGATAAACAGGTCCTGCCTGATAAAATGGAATTTCTGAATACTAGGCTATCACTCTGCAAGGTCTGGTGTGTGTCGTCTTGCTGTCACGTAGGTTTTATATACATTTAATTTCCTACAATCATCTCCTATATCTTCACACCGATTTATCTCTCCTTTTATTATCTCGTGTAATCCTTTTTCCTGTATAATTTTTCATCCATTTTGCGTTTTTTTATGATATTATTAATTTACATATAATATCGCAAACTTTACCTGTTTTCCATTTCTCTAAAACTGAGATCGCGCTAGTACGAATATTACGTAGATGTCAGGTGGCTGCATGTCGTGTGACAGAAGGTGCGATGTGATAAAGTACGGTTATCTGCTTGAAACACGGTGACGTAGCAAATCGTCTACATTCACACCGAGCGCGCGAGCTTCTTCTCGGCATAAGTTCCCGGAGAGCGTGTGTGATACGTTTACATCTGCATCCGGTCAGTAATCCAGACATTGTCCGGGAAAAACCCAACTGACACGGCGCTCACTGTGGGCCAGTACAGGTCACTGTAGTGTAGGAAAAACTGTGCCCTGCATTGGAGTTCAGGGCTGTCTGGGATTTGAAAACTGACACGCGATACATCGTGGTCAGTAGGTGACAGTTACGACACGCGTTTTATAAGCGGACGTAAATGTTGGGGAGTATGGGGAGATTTAATTTTCGCTTGGCGAAAATAAGTTTTGGAGGCCTTTGTCTGATTTTAAGTTATTAGGCCCGAGTTTTGAAACTTTAATTTCATTCTCGCTCAATAGACTCCAACCAGTACGTGCGAAACGGTTGCTCGAAAAAAACAGAATAGCTGTTAGCGACGATCTCAGTTTGTTTCGGCAATTTGTCGAACTTCTAGACTTCCAGAAATATTTTCAGCAATCTGTATTCTTTCATTGTGGCGACCAAACCTGTAATTCCTTGTGGATGAGGCAAACATAAATAAATGAATAGATACATAATTCATGATTCTTTCGTAGAGCGTTGAGTGTTAAAGTGTTTAAAATCGCTTAATTCCATTTTAAAGTTTCTATTTCTTTCATAGCGAGCAAAGAAGAGAAATATAAAGTGGGCATAAGGACTATTATAGTTTCTCTAGGGAATGCAAAATCTCAGGTGAAACAAGACTATTAATTTACAATAAAATATATCTACTAGCTTAATACCGGCACAATTGTTCACGCTACTACTTATTCGACTCTAAATTTAATTATAACCGCTAAATGAATGAAATCTTCCGTCTCGATGTGATATTTATTCAGCAACACTAACTGCTATAATACTTCTAGATATCGGGCACTCATGAGCATGTAATGGTGACGGAATAAACGCAACAGTGTTTCCTACTTAGATTTATGATGTAGGGGATGCTGGTATTTTTAGAAATATAACTATAAAACTTGGCACGAGGAAGTTTTAAATTGAATAAGCAAAGCTCTCCTGCTCTTGCAAGTTTAAATGTAAAGTTGATAAACAGTAACAAGATCTCTGTTGAATTATATTAATATATATGTTATTTTTCCTCCACACAGTGAAAGTTTTGGGGTGACCCTAACTTTACCAGCACCTAGTAGTAGTTTCCATACTTGTGAAGAAATAGACAGTCCTTATTTTGAACCACGTGGGTTTTTCTTAAGTACCACTGGTCTAAACAGTGCATATGCAACCCGATTTAGGCCAGAAAATACTATATCCCAATAACGGGTTTTTCAAAGACAGTAATGATAAAACTGGACCTTGGAGCCAGATCTTAATTTTCATCAAGTAAACTCCTTACGTAATTATTCAGCCACATTTTTTTCTGCCTGGAGGCGCGAAATACTTCTATTATTAACTACCATTTCCCCGACTATATACTATATATAAATGCATATATATATTAAATATATATATATAGAACTTATATATAAGTATATTTATATACTTAAATATAATATAAAAATAATAAATATAATATAACAATATATTATAAATATAATATAAAATATATATATATATATATAATATATATTTATATCTTTGTGGACAAATGCTGTGGTGTGACTAAAAGTGAATCCTATACTGAGAGGAAGGCAGACCCGATCCACTGAACATTCATCATTTTTTTAGAAAAACCTACGCATATTGACAAACCTGTTGCCATTGCTACGCTAACATCCCGCGCCTGACTGGAATAATACTGTTAGGTATGACTAAATCAGCATACATTTTGAAAACAAATAATTTGGCACTGTACCCCAAAGTAATACGATCGTTCCCATGTTGAGAGACTCCGAAGTTAAATACGTGCTTTTTGGAAACTAGGGACTTTCTTGGATCAGAAAAGACTGGCATTTTTTTGAGTCTAGTTCTGTGAAAAATGACTAAAAATCAATGTGTTCTCCAAGTAGAAGCAGCGAAGCAAACAGTCGCGTGAGTACAAAGGTTAATGAGAAGCCTAATGGCGGAATGCAAATGAGTGTAAAACGCTGTGTTTGAGTGCTATATATTTTCACTATCTTTGTATGCTTATCATCTAAATCTTCATCACAACACCCCTGTGACCTGCCGTCCTCCTCATAGTTAACTATTCATTTTTTCAATCAATCATATTTACCTCATAATCATATGCGAGCGTTTTTTTGCGCTAAAGGCTACTAGAGTTTCTCACTTTTTTTGAAAGTGTTTTTAGGTCCGTTCATAGGTTTAAGAAATCAAGAATTCCTTATTTTTTTACCCCAAACTCTGAACACTCTGAATGCACTAGTTTACTAAACGTCTGTGCATATAAAACATTTACGAATTATCCAACAAAGAAAACACTCTTTAGACTCCAAACCCTACTGTGCAACTCGTTGACCACAGTCGGCAGCCGGGCGATCTGCCTACTCATGGGCATCTGTTCTCTTTAGCGCACGGGGCAATGTGAGGGCTAACCTATGAGTCTTAAACCTATAAAACACCCGGGGCTATCATACCTTGCAACATTCTTCACGTTGAGAATTTTTATCGACTAGTGTGTGTATATGTGTAATTTTACATCCTTTTTGAGTGTACGCTTTCTTCACTTGATTTATTGTATGGAGCTTTTCGATTTTCTCCTGATAATTAAAATCGCTCTTATGAACTTAATAATAGTTAGTTCTTGGTCCAGTCACGTTACTACGATAATCTCTGAGTATCAATATATATAATTCCAATGTAACTGTTTTGTCCCTCACTCTACTCTCGCGCGTTGTTTTTACACTCTGTCTCCGATCCACGTGTATATGTGGTGTGTTGCTCTCAGTGAGATTGATAGATCTAATTATACGTTCAATATCTGTCTTAACATTGCGTTAGTAGTCTGTCTGAAAACGCTGTAAACAACTGTTGTAAGAAGATAGGTGAAACAGAGAAGAATTTTCTCCAATTCTTTTTCGCTCTTCTCAGACAGTCATCTACTATATCTCAACATCTTATCATCTTCACGTTGTGCGTCTTGGTAAACAACATTCCTATTAAACCTTTCACTGAACTCCTCACTGAGTCCTAAATCGAACCTAATTTCAACACACTATTTCAGAAGGGAACAAACCAAGTCCTTAATTCTCCAATCGAAAATCTACGACATTGGCAGAGGCGATCTTCACAGTGTAAATTTGAGACTGACTTGAAGCGTAAGGTTACCTTCGCTGGACCATCCGCCACTCTGTTATAGCTTACGAATGCTAAGTAAAAAGCCCATCGTTTTCAACATGAGCTTTTTCCCATGGGAAATTCAAAAAACAATATTTCCGATCTATGGGAAATTTTGATGGTAAGTTAAAGGATCACGTTTTCCTATATGACAATCGGGACATTCAAATATTCTCGTTAATGATTACATAGAGACTCATCTTACACCTCCCTGGAAAATATTACAACGTTTCATTCTCAGTGTGTCCTTGTCATCCCACCGTATCGCTACTTGTGCAATTTGTTTGAACCATCCGTGTTGCTGAGTCATATCACTGACATAATTAGTCGGTCACACGAGGCCATCACACTGCTAAGTAAACTTGGCTAAGGCCATTTAAAGTGAGAAAACACATAATCACGCACCCTTGTAGAGTACAATAGTGTATGTTCCTGTTGTTCAAAACCTACTCGCATCACCGTTTAATCAACCGCAAGGGATAGACAGGTAAACACAAATAAACAGATATGACACTATCGTTGAGAGGAGTGGAAAGAATATTTAAAAATGAGAAAATATCAGCTACATATACGCAGAGAAAAAAGAAAGAAAGATGCGGCAATTGGAAAGCCGCAACTATAAATCATCACAAAGCCTGCTAACTGATACGCCCGTACTGAAACCAAGAGAGATCGATAGGGGGACGCCCCACTAGTCTCTGTCACAACATCCCCTTTACGTTTCGAATCAAAAATACACAACATTGCGTTTGTGTGTAGGCCCCGTGATTTGGGTACCGGTTATATGAAATATAGAGATGGTGTGGGAGAGGTGTTTTAGGATGTGTCGCAATGGTATGGGCCGGTATGGCGCCGTATTTACATTCTATTTTTTGAAAATGTGCCGAATAGTTAATTGTAGAACATGACTATCTAGTTAGGTCGTTGAGGCCCTTTTATTATAGTCACGAATAGACATCTAGATACTGGTCACATTAATTAATATGTAAATTCCCACAAAAAAGTACCGAAACCAGTTGTAATGTTCCTGACCTAGAAACATTCATGAGCATTTGTGATTTCTAAATTTAAATTGACATGTGTCTTAGATTTATGTGTCCAAACCTCAATAATCACCTGTTTTATGTGACAAAACTTATTTGGAAGTTCTTAGTCGTCACTGATTCGAGATATAAAACAGGTCATCGATTGATTCGCATCAGCAACAAACTCTCATATCCTCGCATTTTGTTGTTTTAGTGATAAACTTAAATGTTTCAATATGCTAATTCTATAAATGAAACTAGATCTGATTATTGTACTAGTAAGTGTTTTTGATTGCAAAATTATTGTCCATAGTCTTGAATACCTTTGAGTGTATGTAGTAGAAATAAACGATAGCCATAGTCTTGAAAAATGGTTCAATATAGCCATCCCCTCATATAACGGCCGAGAAAGAACACTTCTTCCGATGCCGGATTGCCGTTAATCAATCCAATCCAATGACAAAATTAGTGAGAACATCGACAATCGCGTAACAAATGGAAGTGATTATTAAAACAATTTACTGAGGCAGAATTTACTAAAGTTTAGCTGCAATAAATTGAGATTATTCAATAATAATAATTTTCCTACAAGACAATCATCGCTATTATTATGAAATACTGTTAAACAATATTGATTCGAGAATTCTTATTGTCATAACCAATCTAATAAAACTGCAAAAATATCCAAATTATTATAATCCCAAACACTCTCATCTCGCCGAATATTATTAAGATCCCATTCCCGAGTATATTACCTCAGAGACACATTTTTAGAGTTCTACGTCACTTTTCTCGAACTGTGTAAGGAAACTTAAACACTAATTACACATATGTTAAAGTTATGAGAATGTGCTATTTTGAGTATGCTATAGGATGTACGGAGTGTTATAAAAATTATGGGGTCTATAGAGGTTATCATTAATACGAAGATATTTCCATTCCCCCCCTCAAGGCATTATACGGCCCTTGCATTCCATGTATCTAAGACCCAAACTGAGTATACACTTATCATAAGCAGTAAAACCTAATCCATCTGATTATCTAAATAGACATCACATTTTTAAGTAGTGAGATAAATGATACCTACAATTGTTCATTCAGTAGATATAAAACTTTTCTATTGACATAGATAAGCTCGCAGGATCATGATAAAGTGTTTGTAAATGATTTTAACAATCTATTTATGGCGCAAGGTATTATTATCCATAATACATCTATTGAGTGCAATTATGGCGATATATTTTGATCCCTGCTTTTCCATCGATTTTATTAGGTTTCGACGAGTTATAATGGAGCTGCTCTTAGCGTATTGCAGCATGAAATGCTGGCTAACAAACCAAGATGGTAATT
>JAMPIV010012897.1:0-106875 GCA_024509875.1 Oreohelix idahoensis
GTAAAGGTACATCTACGGTATTACTCACTGGGATTATTACACACGTAAAGGTACATCTACGGCATTACTGACTGGCATTATTACACACGTAAAGGTACATCTACGGCATTACTCACTGGCATTATTACACACGTAAAGGTACATCTACGGCATTACTGACTGGCATTATTACACACGTAAAGATACATCTACGGTATTACTAACTGGCATTATTACACACGTAAAGGTACATCTACGGCATTCCTCACTGGCATTATTACACACGTAAAGGTACATCTACGGCATTACTCACTGGGATCATTACACACGTAAAGGTACATCTACGGCATTACTCACTGGGATTATTACACACGTAAAGGTACATCTACGGCATTACTCACTGGGATTATTACACACGTAAAGGTACATCTACGGCATTACTCACTGGGATTATTACACACGTAAAGGTACATCTACGGCATTACTCACTGGCATTATTACACACGTAAAGGTACATCTACAGGATTACTCACTGGGATTATTACACACGTAAAGGTACATCTACGGCATTACTCACTGGGATTATTACACACGTAAAGGTACATCTACGGCATTACTCACTGGGATTATTACACACGTAAAGGTACATCTACGGCATTACTCACTGGCATTATTACACACGTAAAGGTACATCTACGGCATTACTGACTGGCATTATTACACACGTAAAGGTACATCTACGGCATTACTGACTGGCATTATTACACACGTAAAGGTACATCTACGGCATTACTCACTGGCATTATTACACACGTAAAGGTACATCTACGGCATTACTCACTGGCATTATTACACACGTAAAGGTACATCTACGGTATTACTCACTGGCATTATTACACACGTAAAGGTACATCTACTGCATTACTCACTGGCAATATTACACACGTAAAGGTACATCTACGGCATTACTCACTGGGATTATTTCACACGTAAAGGTACATCTACGGCATTACTCACTGGGATTATTACACACGTAAAGGTACATCTACGGCATTACTGACTGGCATTATTACACACGTAAAGGTACATCTACGGCATTACTGACTGGCATTATTACACACGTAAAGGTACATCTACGGCATTACTGACTGGCATTATTACACACGTAAAGGTACATCTACGGCATTACTGACTGGCATTATTACACACGTAAAGGTACATCTACGGTATTACTCACTGGCATTATTACACACGTAAAGGTACATCTACGGCATTACTCACTGGCATTATTACACACGTAAAGGTACATCTACGGCATTACTCACTGGGATTATTACACACGTAAAGGTACATCTACGGCATTACTCACTGGGATTATTACACACGTAAAGGTACATCTACGGCATTACTCACTGGGATTATTACACACGTAAAGGTACATCTACGGCATTACTCACTGGGATTATTACACACGTAAAGGTACATCTACGGCATTACTCACTGGCATTATTACACACGTAAAGGTACATCTACGGCATTACTGACTGGCATTATTACACACGTAAAGGTACATCTACGGCATTACTCACTGGCATTATTACACACGTAAAGGTACATCTACGGCATTACTCACTGGCATTATTACACACGTAAAGGTACATCTACGGTATTACTCACTATCATTATTTTACACGTAACGGTACATCTACGGCATTACTCACTGGCATTATTACACACGTAAAGGTACATCTACGACATTACTGACTGGCATTATTACACACGTAAAGGTACATCTACGGCATTACTGACTGGCATTATTACACACGTAAAGGTACATGTACGGCATTACTCACTGGCATTATTACACACGTAAAGGTACATCTATGGCATTACTCACTGGGATTATTACACACGTAAAGGTACATCTACGGCATTACTCACTGGCATTATTACACACGTAAAGGTACATCTACGGCATTACTCACTGGCATTATTACACACGTAAAGGTACATCTACGGCATTACTCACTGGCATTATTACACACGTAAAGGTACATCTACGGTATTACTCACTGGGATTATTACACACGTAAAGGTACATCTACGGCATTACTCGCTGGGATTATTACACACGTAAAGGTACATCTACGGCATTACTCAATTGGGTTTATTACACACGTAAAGGTACATCTACGGTATTACTCACTGGGATTATTACACGCGTAAAGGTACATCTACGGCATTACTCACTGGGATTATTACACGCGTAAAGGTACATCTACGGCATTACTCACTGGGATTATTACACACGTGTTACGGTATATGATATTAACGCCGTCTGCTAAAGGTTACCAGACGTGCAATTGTAAAAGGTTAAGGCATTTAATATACACACGATAAGGTACATTTGAACACTTTAGACACGATCGATTATGACGTGTATAGAGTTGTTTAGGACACAGTCGGTAACTAAGAAACGCTACCCTTTTCACATTGACCGTCAAGCTGTTAAGACGCGTATGACTCTCCTGCCAATGTTGGGCATGGTATTGCCATACAGATATATTTTATGTAAGTACGGACATGGGTCAGTCCATTGCTATTACGAAGATTTGAAATAATTAAAGGTCAGTACGAAGTGAAAATTAAGGAAGGATGAATTACAGTCCATTGTATTTGATTTTGCCAGACTCATAGACTCACTGTCGGCCGTAAAGGTACATCTACCCCAACCGCGCGTATTACAGCTAAACAATCTGCATACAGTAATTTGATTATTGGACAAGGACTGATAGGATATCTACATATCTATGCCATATATTTTCAAGTTATAATATGTACCTTTGTGATCAACATGCATGAATCGTCTTGACGTGTAATCTGTATTAAATAATTGTGGACTCCATGGAACCGACTTGTCACATCAATCGTATTCCAAGGTTCAATTATTGTTCAGAATCTCCCACCCCTGCATTCGCGTAATCTTACATAGAAGGCACGATGCACGATCACTCAAGAAAAATTAAGAAGATAAAACAAATGGCCAGAATTTATAACTACTTTATTGACATTATATGGAACATTGTTCAGAGCTAACCAAACCACGCCTGGCAACACACCACTTCCACTTGCAACAACACGTAAAGGTACATCTACGGCATTACTCACTGGGATTATTACACACGTAAAGGTACATCTACGGTATTACTCACTGGGATTATTACACACGTAAAGGTACATCTACGGCATTACTCACTGGGATTATTACACACGTAAAGGTACATCTATGGCATTACTCACTGGGATTATTACACGCGTAAAGGTACATCTACGGCATTACTCACTGGGATTATTACACACGTAAAGGTACATCTACGGCATGACTCACTGCGATTATTACACACGTAAAGGTACATCTTCGGCATTACTCACTGGGATTATTACACACATAAAGGTACATCTACGGCCTTACTCACTGGGATTATTACACACGTAAAGGTGCATCTACGGCATTACTCACTGGGATTATTACACGCGTAAAGGTACATCAACGGCATTACTCACTGGCATTATTACACACGTAAAGGTACATCTACGGTATTACTCACTGGCATTATTACACACGTAAAGGTACATCTACGGCATTACTCACTGGGATTATTACCAAGTAAAGGTACATCTACGGCATTACTCACTGGGATTATTACACACGTAAAGGTACATCTACGGCCTTACTCACTGGGATTATTACACGCGTAAAGGTACATCTACGGCCTTACTCACTGGGATTATTACACGCGTAAAGGTACATCTACGGCATTACTCACTGGGATTATTACACGCGTAAAGGTAATCTACGGTTTTACTCACTGGGATTATTACACACGTAAAGGTACATCTACGGCATTACTCACTGGGATTATTACACACGTAAAGGTACATCTACGGCATTACTCACTGGGATTATTACACACGTAAAGGTACATCTACAGCATTACTCACTGGGATTATTACACGCGTAAAGGTACATCTACGGCCTTACTCACTGGGATTATTACACGCGTAAAGGTACATCTACGGCATTACTCACTGGGATTATTACACACGTAAAGGTACATCTACGACATTACTCACTGGGATTATTACACACGTAAAGGTACATCTACGGCATTACTCACTGGGATTATTACACACGTAAAGGTACATCTACGGCATTACTCACTGGGATTATTACACACGTAAAGGTACATCTACGGCATTACTCACTGGGATTATTACACACGTAAAGGTACATCTACGGCATTACTCACTGGGATTATTACACACGTAAAGGTACATCTACGGCATTACTCACTGGGATTATTACACACGTAAAGGTACATCTACGGTATTACTCACTGGGATTATTACACGCGTAAAGGTACATCTACGGCATTACTCACTGGGATTATTACACACGTAAAGGTACATCTACGGCATTACTCACTGGGATTATTACACACGTAAAGGTACATCTACGGCATTACTCACTGGGATTATTACACGCGTAAAGGTACATCTACGGCATTACTCACTGGGATTATTACACACGTAAAGGTACATCTACGGCACTACTCACTGGGATTATTACACACGTAAAGGTACATCTACGGCACTACTCACTGGGATTATTACACACGTAAAGGTACATCTACGGCATTACTCACTGGGATTATTACACACGTAAAGGTACATCTACGGCATTACTCACTGGGATTATTACACACGTAAAGGTACATCTACGGCATTACTCACTGGGATTATTACACACGTAAAGGTACATCTACGGCATTACTCACTGGGATTATTACACACATAAAGGTACATCTACGGCCTTACTCACTGGGATTATTACACACGTAAAGGTACATCTACGGCATTACTCACTGGGATTATTACACGCGTAAAGGTACATCTACGGCATTACTCACTGGCATTATTACACACGTAAAGGTACATCTACGGTATTACTCACTGGCATTATTACACACGTAAAGGTACATCTACGGCATTACTCACTGGGATTATTACACGCGTAAAGGTACATCTACGGCATTACTCACTGGGATTATTACACACTTAAAGGTACATCTACGGCCTTACTCACTGGGATTATTACACGCGTAAAGGTACATCTACGGCCTTACTCACTGGGATTATTACACACGTAAACGTACATCTACGGTATTACTCACTGGGATTATTACACACATAAAGGTACATCTACGGCCTTACTCACTGGGATTATTACACGCGTAAAGGTACATCTACGGCATTACTCACTGGGATTATTACACACGTAAAGGTACATCTACGGCATTACTCACTGGCATTATTACACACGTAAAGGTACATCTACGGTATTACTCACTGGCATTATTACACACGTAAAGGTACATCTACGGCATTACTCACTGGGATTATTACACGCGTAAAGGTACATCTACGGCATTACTCACTGGGATTATTACACACTTAATGGTACATCTACGGCCTTACTCACTGGGATTATTACACGCGTAAAGGTACATCTACGGCCTTACTCACTGGGATTATTACACACGTAAACGTACATCTACGGTATTACTCACTGGGATTATTACATACGTAAAGGTACATCTACGGTATTACTCACTGGGATTATTACACACGTAAAGGTACATCTACGGCATTACTCACTGGGATTATTACACACGTAAAGGTACATCTACGGCATTACTCACTGGGATTATTACACACGTAAAGGTACATCTATGGCATTACTCACTGGGATTATTACACACGTAAAGGTACATCTACGGCATTACTCACTGGGATTATTACACACGTAAAGGTACATCTACGGCATTACTCACTGGGATTATTACACACGTAAAGGTACATCTACGGCATTACTCACTGGGATTATTACACACGTAAAGGTACATCTACGGCATTACTCACTGGGATTATTACACACGTAAAGGTACATCTACGGCATTACTCACTGGGATTATTACACACGTAAAGGTACATCTACGGCATTACTCACTGGGATTATTACACACATAAAGGTACATCTACGGCCTTACTCACTGGGATTATTACACACGTAAAGGTACATCTACGGCATTACTCACTGGGATTATTACACGCGTAAAGGTACATCTACGGCATTACTCACTGGCATTATTACACACGTAAAGGTACATCTACGGTATTACTCACTGGGATTATTACACACGTAAAGGTACATCTACGGCATTACTCACTGGGATTATTACACGCGTAAAGGTACATCTACGGCATTACTCACTGGGATTATTACACACGTAAAGGTACATCTACGGCCTTACTCACTGGGATTATTACACGCGTAAAGGTACATCTACGGCCTTACTCACTGGGATTATTACACACGTAAACGTACATCTACGGTATTACTCACTGGGATTATTACACACGTAAAGGTACATCTACGGCATTACTCACTGGGATTATTACACGCGTAAAGGTACATCTACGGCATTACTCACTGGGATTATTACACACGTAAAGGTACGTCTACGGCACTACTCACTGGGATTATTACACACGTAAAGGTACATCTACGGCACTACTCACTGGGATTATTACACACGTAAAGGTACATCTACGGCATTACTCACTGGGATTATTACACACGTAAAGGTACATCTACGGCATTACTCACTGGGATTATTACACACGTAAAGGTACATCTACGGCATTACTCACTGGGATTATTACACACGTAAAGGTACATCTACGGCATTACTCACTGGGATTATTACACACGTAAAGGTACATCTACGGCATTACTCACTGGGATTATTACACACATAAAGGTACATCTACGGCCTTACTCACTGGGATTATTACACACGTAAAGGTACATCTACGGCATTACTCACTGGGATTATTACACGCGTAAAGGTACATCTACGGCATTACTCACTGGCATTATTACACACGTAAAGGTACATCTACGGTATTACTCACTGGCATTATTACACACGTAAAGGTACATCTACGGCATTACTCACTGGGATTATTACACGCGTAAAGGTACATCTACGGCATTACTCACTGGGATTATTACACACTTAATGGTACATCTACGGCCTTACTCACTGGGATTATTACACGCGTAAAGGTACATCTACGGCCTTACTCACTGGGATTATTACACACGTAAACGTACATCTACGGTATTACTCACTGGGATTATTACATACGTAAAGGTACATCTACGGTATTACTCACTGGGATTATTACACACGTAAAGGTACATCTACGGCATTACTCACTGGGATTATTACACACGTAAAGGCACATCTATGGCATTACTCACTGGGATTATTACACACGTAAAGACACATCTATTTAAATTCCTTATGTGGGAGTACTGCGATCAAAAACAGTTCACTTTCTGTGGGGAGTCCATCTTTCTTAAATTGTGGTTCCTCTCTAAAGCAAACAAAAGTTATTTTTATGCCTTGCTCTTCTAATGTGATGAAATTGTTTTCTGCAATGTGTATAAAAGGTAACTCTGAAAATGGGACCTTGTTCAAAATTATCACAGGGCTCAGTTTTGACAGGCCTTGAAACGTATCTCTAGCTGAGGGAAATCTACGTCTAACTTGCCAGAGAGACTCTATTTCCACAGACGCACATCTTTCCATGACATTTTCTTGTTCTTGATGGACCTCAAGGCCCATGTTCTGCTGTAGAGAACCTATTCCATTCTGTTAAGAACTTAACACCAAAATCAACTTCATCATCATCATTCCTTTTCGTTCTATTCTGGGCTGACTTTTTCAGCTGTGCCCAAGTCATTCCAATTTCCTTAGCTTCCTGTTCAATAGTTTTTCTCCAAGCTCCCTTTGGCCTCATCACTCTTCTTTTCCCCTGTGGGTTTCAGTCAGAAAATTGAAGAAAAAGAAAGGATACTGCTGGAGTGCTGAAGGTGTGAGAGATCCCATAAAATTTCATGTTCAGACGTTTTGTCACAGAGACGGTTGTCCCAACCGGCCCACGTTTCAAAGAGTACAGCTAACAAGATTCTGAAGACGAAGTTAAAGTTGCATCCATACAAGGTTACCGCAGTACATCAGCTGAAAGAGAAAGATCCCCATTCCCGTGTCAACTAATGTGCCTGGTTTTAGAAATCCCTTGTTGAGGAAGGTGAAACAATCCTTGATGTTACCTTCTTCACAGATGAGGCATGGTTCTACCATTCCAAGTACGTGAACAGCCGTAACACTTGTCTGCAGAGCAGTGAAAATCTACATACATTTCAAGAAATGCCTCTCCACGATCACAAAGTCGGGGTGTGGTGTGCCACCAGTTGTATGCGCATAATTGGGCATATCTTCTTCAAAAATACTATAAACGCACAGCGTAACAGCACCAACATTCTCGAAATATTCCTAACCCACCTTACTGGGCTTGAAATTCAATAAGCCTGGTTCCAGCATGATGGTGCAACTGCACACACAGCAGCTTCACTCATCACTCCATTTTTTGGCAGGATATTTTTTGTAATCGCATAATCTCTCGTGGAATATGGTCTGCTCGTTCTCCTGACCTGACTCAGCCGGACTATTACCTGTGCACTGAAAGAAAATTCTCTGGAAACTATCCGCACACAGTGGATGAGCTGAAGGTAACAATCACCACCCACATTTATCAGATCCCATTGACAACGCTGCAGTAGGTCTTTGACAATATGAAGAAGCGTGTTCGGATATGTCTTGAGGCCTATGGTGGGCATTTCCAACATTTGCTGTAGAAGAAACTGCTGCGCGGTACTGTAATGTTCTACGAGGTAATTTACTGCACATAAACTTTTAGGACACCATCTACACTACGCACTTACAACGTTGTCTTTCAAAAACAGAAGACCACAACATTTCCAAAATCTTGAATGTCACTACTCCTAGAACTAAGAAACAAGTTCGAAGCCTCCTCGGCTTGATCCAATTCTATTGACGTTTCATCTCGAACTTGTTACCAACACTGCCACTCTTTCTAGTTTGTTACAGAAAGGGTTACCAAACATAGTTCAGTGGTCACAAGAGTTCCAGGCACGTTAGATAAGATAAAATTGTTATTTTCATCCGCTACTGTTTTACGACTCCCAAACAAAAACATACATTTTGTACTTTGCACAGATGCTTCAAATATAGTATCGGTGCTTCACTCATGCAGAGCTACTCTGAAACACTTGACCCAGTGCTTTACATGTCCCGCAAGTTGACTGAAACAGATCGACACTACTCCGTTGTGGACCTTGAACTATTGGCACTTTTGTGGTCCATTCGGAAATTACAGAGATTTCTACTAGGTGCTCACTTTGTGGTGAAATCAGACCAGCGAGCTCTTACAGCACTCAAGAGCAAAGACTTGAAATGTTTCAGATCTGCGCGTTACTCTATCGCCCTGCAACCATTTAAATTGGACGTGAAAGCCATTCGTGCAACAGACAATGTCGTTGCAGATTTACTTTTGTGCTGCCCACAAGATCCTAATGACACACTGGAAGACTTATCATCATGATACTATTTTTCACTTATACTGTAACAGTACATTTGTGACTTACGTTATGAATCGTGGTACACAAACTTCACATTATGAGTGTCCAGCTTACTTAAATGTGACTGGTATTTGAACATTTTAGCATTTCTCAAGTGCTTATTTATCAAAAACTCTTGAACATTTTCTAGCTACAAGGCTAAGTTTAACTATTCGTTATTAACATTACATAAATACTATGATTATTATGTTTAAAACGTATACATATTCGCCATATAAATATAGATATATTAATTATTGTATGGAAGCGCATCATTCGCTACTGACATGGTACACGCGTAAAAATATATACACATTAACTTCTAAGGAGAGATTATAATTTTAGGATTTAAAAGTATAATACCTAGGTTCTTCAATTCAATTCAATACCCTTTAGCTCCCAAGGAGCATATGCCTTCAACTAACACATGCCAAGTCCTCCTGTCCTGTGCCATCCGCTCAAGTTCTTTCCATGTTTTCCTCATCATTTTCACCTCTATTTCCAGTTTTCTTCTCCAATCGTTTTTTGGTCTACCTCTGCCTCTCTTTCCCTATGGATTCCAGAACAAGGACTGCCTTGTAATGCTATCACCAGGTTTCCACGATGTGTGTCCTTTCCATCGCCAGCATCTTCTTTTCAGCTCTTGTTCCACAGGCATTTGTCTGGTTCTTGTCATCAATTCCACATTTGTGACTTTGTCATACCATTTCAGTCCTTCTATTCTACGCAAGTAGGTTCTTACGCAATTAGTACATCATTAGGAAATGTTGTTCATTCACGTTTTTTCATCTGATATTAAGTTCATTTTTCCAAAGTTCCGTTCACAATGGGACACAGCGTAGTTATTTGCAATGTTGACTTAATGTGTCACCCTTATCAAATTTTCACCTCTATGATAATTTTTCCTTTCATTTCTTTTCTTCTTTCCTTCATTGATTAATAATACATAGTTGATCAATGTGTATTTTTCCATTCATCATATTCTTGAATTCTACATTTATTTCATTCAACAGTTCATCTTGTGTTTATTCTATTGTGTTCATCTATGTTTATTCCTAACTTCACTGATGGTATTATTATTTTATTTGCCTAATAATTGATGGATTGTATTATTAGAAATGTAACTGACCTCACTCTCGAAAAAAAAAAATCTTAGTTTTTTTTTTCTTTTTGCGCGGGGGTCGATGTGAATTGTTAAATGTTTCGGTCGAAGCTCTGCAGTAAACGGTGTTGGAAGGAATAGATATCTGAGACTGGATACTTTTACAAGCCGATTCTGGATAAATATTAACAATACATTAATCTTGCATGTCTGGCACAAGATTGACAACATCATCTCGCAGATGATTATAATTATAGTGGCCGTATCCTCCCTAGACTTGGGATAGCATCAGGGGACAAAATAGCAACTGCTCACGACGAAGGATCTATGGATCTACCTCAAGTACATTGCCCGTATGGCAACAAATCGCCTCGTCATACCTAGCTATGCCTAGTTTAATAATGGTGCACGGTCGCACTCAAATAAAATTACAAACAATATCATTGCTGTGCTCAGATGGACCTCTGAAAAACCCAGGTGAACACATGATAGTTTTAAACACACATCAGACCCTCGATGAATATAAAGTCGGCGTCTGTTAGTTTGTCGTATTGTAATAAAAATAATAGACACTATAAAAAGAAATATACAAAATGAAAGATAACATGTATTCTATACTCCCACTATCAGTCGCTTTAATGCCTATAAATCCGGTCTGCAAAACTGTCGGGTTTATCTCTCTCCGGTAGAGATTTAGCGTCTGCCCACGCTGTTCACATAGTTACAGTCTAAGGTATGTGGGTAGCGAGTGGCGCGATTTAACATTTTAATTGAATAGCTGGTATGAAATCGCTATATTAGCGAGAAAAACAGTGTAAGTGAAGAATAAGTGTTAAAACATTCACTTTTTTAAAATTCTCAGCACTATTATCCTCTTACCAGAAATACAGAATGAAAATCTCCACGAATCAATCACTATAAACACTATTCCAACACGAAAAACTGGTTCTATGACTGCGCTAGACTATTCAAATTCTGACTGACTACTAATAGTTAGGTTAAAGAAATCAGCAGTATATATATATATATATCATTAGACTTCTTTGATCTCTAATGTTGTTAATTTCGCGCTCCTGTGTGGAACGAAGAATTAAACAACTAGCGCTCAAGATGAAAGCTTGCGATTCGGTTACCAGAATCTCTCATCTGACGCTTTTGACTGACATCAAGGCTTTCGTTATGGCTAAGGGTTTCTCTTTAAAATTCCAGTGTCTCGAGATCAAATAGCTCAGGGGATTCTAAACTTTATCTGGGTAAAACTTCAAAAGGGTCTGTGTTTTGTCTCTCTCATGTTCTGCCTGTCTGAGAGGTATTATGATTAACATATGAGCTTGGCGGGAGTGGATGAGGTAAACAGAGTCTGATTTGTTTTCCTGTTATGACTGATAGGTCACAAAGTTTGTAGACACTGTGTTAGCTCGTGTTAAAAGAAAAGAGGCGGGGACAGACAAAAGAGTAAGCTGTGTAAGTAAAAACAGACAGTATAATGCATGTTTTAGCTAGCAAATCACAGAGCAGCTATGATGTTACAATAAGCTGTCAGATTACTGTAGACTCTTTTTCCAGTACACGTCACAAATGGAAAACATTCCTGGTAGTGAGGGAAAGAATGGCCAGACTAAAACATAATTAAGAGCCCTAACCACGTACTTCATAGAGACACATTACTCAAGCAATAACTTGACCCATGAATACACAAATGAATCAGCAACAAATATAACAGACGATAGAGACGGAGGAACATTTGTGAGTGAAATTAACAATACACAAAAAAGCTGTCAGTGAAAAGAAGAATATTCTCAATTGACGAAGCAGATGTCTGTAAAACTGCAGCAGAAGTTTTAAAGGAGCACCGACAGACGTATAGCTTTCTTCACTGATGTGCTGTCAGTGGTCGCAGCTCTGAACATCTAGAATAATGCAGACATGGACGACCTAGGAGCTATACTTCACTGATGTGCTGTCAGTGGTCGCAGCTCTGAACATCTAGAATAATGCAGACATGGACGACCTAGGAGCTATACTTCACTGATGTGCTGTCAGTGGTCGCAGCTCTGAACATCTAGAATAATGCAGACATGGACGACCTAGGAGCTATACTTCACTGATGTGCTGTCAGTGGTCGCAGCTCTGAACATCTAGAATAATGCAGACATGGACGACCTCGGAGCTATACTTCACTGATGTGCTGTCAGTGGTCGCAGCTCTGAATATCTAGAATAATGCAGACATGGACGACCTAGGAGCTATACTTCACTGATGTGCTGTCAGTGGTCGCAGCTCTGAACATCTAGAATAATGCAGACATGGACGACCTAAGAGCTATACTTCACTGATGTGCTGTCAGTGGTCGCAGCTCTGAACATCTAGAATAATGCAGACATGGACGACCTAGGAGCTATACTTCACTGATGTGCTGTCAGTGGTCGCAGCTCTGAACATCTAGAATAATGCAGACATGGACGACCTAGGAGCTATACTTCACTGATGTGCTGTCAGTGGTCGCAGCTCTGAACATCTAGAATAATGCAGACATGGACGACCTAAGAGCTATACTTCACTGATGTGCTGTCAGTGGTCGCAGCTCTGAACATCTAGAATAATGCAGACATGGACGACCTAGGAGCTTTACTTCACTGATGTGCTGTCAGTGGTCGCAGCTCTGAACATCTAGAATAATGCAGACATGGACGACCTAGGAGCTATACTTCACTGATGTGCTGTCAGTGGTCGCAGCTCTGATGATCTAGAATAATGCAGACATGGACGACCTAGGAGCAATACTTCACTGATGTGCTGTCAGTGGTCGCAGCTCTGAACATCTAGAATAATGCAGACATGGACGACCTAGGAGCTATACTTCACTGATGTGCTGTCAGTGGTCGCAGCTCTGAACATCTAGAATAATGCAGACATGGACGACCTAGGAGCTATACTTCACTGATGTGCTGTCAGTGGTCGCAGCTCTGAACATCTAGAATAATGCAGACATGGACGACCTAGGAGCTATACTTCACTGATGTGCTGTCAGTGGTCGCAGCTCTGAACATCTAGAATAATGCAGACATGGACGACCTAGGAGCTATACTTCACTGATGTGCTGTCAGTGGTCGCAGCTCTGAACATCTAGAATAATGCAGACATGGACGACCTAGGAGCTATACTTCACTGATGTGCTGTCAGTGGTCGCAGCTCTGAACATCTAGAATAATGCAGACATGGACGACCTAGGAGCTATACTTCACTGATGTGCTGTCAGTGGTCGCAGCTCTGAACATCTAGAATAATGCAGACATGGACGACCTAAGAGCTATACTTCACTGATGTGCTGTCAGTGGTCGCAGCTCTGAACATCTAGAATAATGCAGACATGGACGACCTAGGAGCTTTACTTCACTGATGTGCTGTCAGTGGTCGCAGCTCTGAACATCTAGAATAATGCAGACATGGACGACCTAGGAGCTATACTTCACTGATGTGCTGTCAGTGGTCGCAGCTCTGATGATCTAGAATAATGCAGACATGGACGACCTAGGAGCAATACTTCACTGATGTGCTGTCAGTGGTCGCAGCTCTGAACATCTAGAATAATGCAGACATGGACGACCTAGGAGCTATACTTCACTGATGTGCTGTCAGTGGTCGCAGCTCTGAACATCTAGAATAATGCAGACATGGGCGACCTAGGAGCTATACTTCACTGATGTGCTGTCAGTGGTCGCAGCTCTGAACATCTAGAAGGATCTGTTTTTTTTTTTTTTTTGGATCTACCTCAATTACATTGCCCGTATGGCAAGGGAAATCGCCTCATCATACCTAGCTATGCCTAGTTTAGGATAAAGTGCAACGGTCGCACTCAATTAAAATCTAATTGCAGACATGGACGACCTAGGAGCTATACTTCACTGATGTGCTGTCAGTGGTCGCAGCTCTGAACATCTAGAATAATGCAGACATGGACGACCTAGGAGCTATACTTCACTGATGTGCTGTCAGTGGTCGCAGCTCTGAACATCTAGAATAATGCAGACATGGACGACCTAGGAGCTATACTTCACTGATGTGCTGTCAGTGGTCGCAGCTCTGAACATCTAGAATAATGCAGACATGGACGACCTAGGAGCTATACTTCACTGATGTGCTGTCAGTGGTCGCAGCTCTGAACATCTAGAATAATGCAGACATGGACGACCTAGGAGCTATACTTCACTGATGTGCTGACAGTGGTCGCAGCTCTGAACATCTAGAATAATGCAGACATGGACGACCTAGGAGCAATACTCCACAAACCATGCGAGTGATCCAAAACAGTTAAGATACAGTGGTTACCACATCTTTGACACATACCTGGCAATGAAGAGGCTGAGAGATTTGCAAAGAAAGATAGAACGTTGCCTCAACATGATACAAGCATAACTTATGAAGAATGCAAAAGCTGTTTTTTTTTTTGGAAGCAGAAACATGATCAAGGGAAATACAAGCATCTAGGCCGTTAGGAAAATGAAGCATATTACCATCTCAGCAGAAGTCAACAAGCGGCAATCTTCAAATTTCTCGCAGGCCGTAACATATTGGGATATCGTGTACTAAACAAGCTAAATAAATAAAGGATCTACTGATATGTTTAAATGTAACCAAAAAAAAAATGACTGCTGTAAATCTGCGACAAAAGTATCCAGCATATGAGGATCAGAGAAATAACATACGAGTATGTGTGCCACTATTACCATTCCTGGACACACTACGGAGATATCAACTACCTCAAGCTTTAAACACAGTCACATTGACAAATGAAAGTGTACGGAGATATCAACTACCTCAAGCTTTAAACACAGTCACATTGACGAATGAAAGTGTACGGAGATATCAACTACCTCAAGCTTTAAACACAGTCACATTGACGAATGAAAGTGTACGAAGATATCAACTACCTCAAGCTTTAAACACAGTCACATTGACAAATGAAAGTGTACGGAGATATCAACTACCTCAAGCTTTAAACACAGTCACATTGACAAATGAAAGTGTACGAAGATATCAACTACCTCAAGCTTTAAACACAGTCACATTGACAAATGAAAGTGTACGAAGATATCAACTACCTCAAGCTTTAAACACAGTCACATTGACAAATGAAAGTGTACGGAGATATCAACTACCTCAAGCTTTAAACACAGTCACATTGACAAATGAAAGTGTACGAAGATATCAACTACCTCAAGCTTTAAACACAGTCACATTGACGAATGAAAGTGTACGAAGATATCAACTACCTCAAGCTTTAAACACAGTCACATTGACGAATGAAAGTGTACGGAGATATCAACTACCTCAAGCTTTAAACACAGTCACATTGACGAATGAAAGTGTACGGAGATATCAACTACCTCAAGCTTTAAACACAGTCACATTGACAAATGAAAGTGTACGAAGATATCAACTACCTCAAGCTTTAAACACAGTCACATTGACAAATGAAAGTGTACGGAGATATCAACTACCTCAAGCTTTAAACACAGTCACATTGACGAATGAAAGTGTACGGAGATATCAACTACCTCAAGCTTTAAACACAGTCACATTGACGAATGAAAGTGTACGAAGATATCAACTACCTCAAGCTTTAAACACAGTCACATTGACAAATGAAAGTGTACGGAGATATCAACTACCTCAAGCTTTAAACACAGTCACATTGACAAATGAAAGTGTACGAAGATATCAACTACCTCAAGCTTTAAACACAGTCACATTGACGAATGAAAGTGTACGAAGATATCAACTACCTCAAGCTTTAAACACAGTCACATTGACAAATGAAAGTGTACGAAGATATCAACTACCTCAAGCTTTAAACACAGTCACATTGACGAATGAAAGTGTACGGAGATATCAACTACCTCAAGCTTTAAACACAGTCACATTGACGAATGAAAGTGTACGAAGATATCAACTACCTCAAGCTTTAAACACAGTCACATTGACGAATGAAAGTGTACGAAGATATCAACTACCTCAAGCTTTAAACACAGTCACATTGACAAATGAAAGTGTACGGAGATATCAACTACCTCAAGCTTTAAACACAGTCACATTGACGAATGAAAGTGTACGAAGATATCAACTACCTCAAGCTTTAAACACAGTCACATTGACAAATGAAAGTGTACGAAGATATCAACTACCTCAAGCTTTAAACACAGTCACATTGACGAATGAAAGTGTACGAAGATATCAACTACCTCAAGCTTTAAACACAGTCACATTGACGAATGAAAGTGTACGAAGATATCAACTACCTCAAGCTTTAAACACAGTCACATTGACGAATGAAAGTGTACGAAGATATCAACTACCTCAAGCTTTAAACACAGTCACATTGACAAATGAAAGTGTACGAAGATATCAACTACCTCAAGCTTTAAACACAGTCACATTGACGAATGAAAGTGTACGAAGATATCAACTACCTCAAGCTTTAAACACAGTCACATTGACAAATGAAAGTGTACGAAGATATCAACTACCTCAAGCTTTAAACACAGTCACATTGACGAATGAAAGTGTACGAAGATATCAACTACCTCAAGCTTTAAACACAGTCACATTGACAAATGAAAGTGTACGAAGATATCAACTACCTCAAGCTTTAAACACAGTCACATTGACAAATGAAAGTGTACGAAGATATCAACTACCTCAAGCTTTAAACACAGTCACATTGACGAATGAAAGTGTACGAAGATATCAACTACCTCAAGCTTTAAACACAGTCACATTGACAAATGAAAGTGTACGAAGATATCAACTACCTCAAGCTTTAAACACAGTCACATTGACGAATGAAAGTGTACGAAGATATCAACTACCTCAAGCTTTAAACACAGTCACATTGACGAATGAAAGTGTACGAAGATATCAACTACCTCAAGCTTTAAACACAGTCACATTGACGAATGAAAGTGTACGAAGATATCAACTACCTCAAGCTTTAAACACAGTCACATTGACAAATGAAAGTGTACGAAGATATCAACTACCTCAAGCTTTAAACACAGTCACATTGACGAATGAAAGTGTACGAAGATATCAACTACCTCAAGCTTTAAACACAGTCACATTGACGAATGAAAGTGTACGAAGATATCAACTACCTCAAGCTTTAAACACAGTCACATTGACGAATGAAAGTGTACGAAGATATCAACTACCTCAAGCTTTAAACACAGTCACATTGACAAATGAAAGTGTACGAAGATATCAACTACCTCAAGCTTTAAACACAGTCACATTGACAAATGAAAGTGTACGAAGATATCAACTACCTCAAGCTTTAAACACAGTCACATTGACGAATGAAAGTGTACGTTCACATTGACGAATGAAAGTGTACGGAGATATCAACTACCTCAAGCTTTAAACACAGTCACATTGACGAATGAAAGTGTACGAAGATATCAACTACCTCAAGCTTTAAACACAGTCACATTGACGAATGAAAGTGTACGAAGATATCAACTACCTCAAGCTTTAAACACAGTCACATTGACGAATGAAAGTGTACGAAGATATCAACTACCTCAAGCTTTAAACACAGTCACATTGACAAATGAAAGTGTACGAAGATATCAACTACCTCAAGCTTTAAACACAGTCACATTGACGAATGAAAGTGTACGGAGATATCAACTACCTCAAGCTTTAAACACAGTCACATTGACAAATGAAAGTGTACGGAGATATCAACTACCTCAAGCTTTAAACACAGTCACATTGACAAATGAAAGTGTACGAAGATATCAACTACCTCAAGCTTTAAACACAGTCACATTGACGAATGAAAGTGTACGAAGATATCAACTACCTCAAGCTTTAAACACAGTCACATTGACGAATGAAAGTGTACGAAGATATCAACTACCTCAAGCTTTAAAACACAGTCACATTGACAAATGAGAGTGTACGAAGATATCAACTACCTCAAGCTTTAAACACAGTCACATTGACGAATGAAAGTGTACGGAGATATCAACTACCTCAAGCTTTAAACACAGTCACATTGACAAATGAAAGTGTACGGAGATATCAACTACCTCAAGCTTTAAACACAGTCACATTGACAAATGAAAGTGTACGGAGATATCAACTACCTCAAGCTTTAAACACAGTCACATTGACAAATGAAAGTGTACGAAGATATCAACTACCTCAAGCTTTAAACACAGTCACATTGACAAATGAAAGTGTACGGAGATATCAACTACCTCAAGCTTTAAACACAGTCACATTGACAAATGAAAGTGTACGAAGATATCAACTACCTCAAGCTTTAAACACAGTCACATTGACGAATGAAAGTGTACGAAGATATCAACTACCTCAAGCTTTAAACACAGTCACATTGACGAATGAAAGTGTACGGAGATATCAACTACCTCAAGCTTTAAACACAGTCACATTGACAAATGAAAGTGTACGAAGATATCAACTACCTCAAGCTTTAAACACAGTCACATTGACAAATGAAAGTGTACGAAGATATCAACTACCTCAAGCTTTAAACACAGTCACATTGACGAATGAAAGTGTACGAAGATATCAACTACCTCAAGCTTTAAACACAGTCACATTGACGAATGAAAGTGTACGAAGATATCAACTACCTCAAGCTTTAAACACAGTCACATTGACGAATGAAAGTGTACGAAGATATCAACTACCTCAAGCTTTAAACACAGTCACATTGACGAATGAAAGTGTACGAAGATATCAACTACCTCAAGCTTTAAACACAGTCACATTGACGAATGAAAGTGTACGAAGATATCAACTACCTCAAGCTTTAAACACAGTCACATTGACGAATGAAAGTGTACGGAGATATCAACTACCTCACGCTTTAAACACAGTCACATTGACAAATGAAAGTGTACGGAGATATCAACTACCTCAAGCTTTAAACACAGTCACATTGACGAATGAAAGTGTACGAAGATATCAACTACCTCAAGCTTTAAACACAGTCACATTGACAAATGAAAGTGTACGGAGATATCAACTACTTCAAGCTTTAAACACAGTCACATTGACGAATGAAAGTGTACGAAGATATCAACTACCTCAAGCTTTAAACACAGTCACATTGACGAATGAAAGTGTACGAAGATATCAACTACCTCAAGCTTTAAACACAGTCACATTGACGAATGAAAGTGTACGAAGATATCAACTACCTCAAGCTTTAAACACAGTCACATTGACAAATGAAAGTGTACGGAGATATCAACTACCTCAAGCTTTAAACACAGTCACATTGACGAATGAAAGTGTACGGAGATATCAACTACCTCAAGCTTTAAACACAGTCACATTGACAAATGAAAGTGTACGAAGAAGACAAAGAAGAAGAAGAGAAAGAAGAATGACTGTTTCTTATTGACAGTGAATTTTTTTTTATTGTTATCCCTTTCTCAAATTTCTCATGTGACAGACGACAGTTTTTGTGTTTGTTTTAAAATTGTGATTTGGTTATGTCTGTGATTGGCGTTGTCTGTGATTGGCGTTGTCTGTGATTAGCGTTGTCTGTGATTGGTGTTGAGTGTACAGTAGATGTATACAATAGTAAAGGTACTGCCGTAGGGGGTGGATTGTTAGAGCTTACGACTAAATTAGGTTTCAATTTTATGAGCAGGTGTGACCTGTTCAAGTCCTTGCAGCCTATTTCTTTCCTATCTTAACAACAGCTACATATCCATTGTTACAGTTTCGCAGACTGGACCGTGACGAGGACTAATTTCGATTAGGCTGAGTATCTGTTGTGAAAATAGACATACAAGGAAGGGTTGAACTCTTCATAAATAATTTGATTTGTCAATTCCCATTCACTGACATAATCGATACTAGTGTATCAGGTTTTGATAGAAAGGTCAGATTCTGTAGTGTACATGATGGCTACATAAGGAAGTGTCACGTGACGAGATGACAGAGAACATATTAGATCCTCATGTGCTTCCGGGGCACTTTTATGAAACAAAAAAAGAATAGAACATTAGTTTCTCACATTTTCAATTTGCCAGGGGAGATAATATTTAATTTGCTAAGGTAAACAACTCTTTAGAAATTATAAAAACAACACGAATTGAATGGGGAAAAGATTTATATTGCTAAAAAGTTTTTCAATAATTTTTTTTTAATACGATAGACTTTCGTGTCAAAGGTTTGGCTTTTGAAACCTATTAGTTTGATGTCCCAGTCAACCAAGCTGTTAATTGGTACTATGGAAGAAGATAATGTCTGAGTTTAGACAGCGTATGAATGAGTAATGCGAAAGTACAGAAAAAAATAATGTCGCTAATGACAATAAGGAGAGAGATGTGATTTCTAGAGAGAAGAGAGATATCTTCAGATATCTAATGTCTTCTTCCCAGGCATACTCGAGACTATGTTTAAGATGTCATACCCTCATCCGCCCTCTCTTGCTAAGTAGGTTAATCTGTTACAGTAAGGACTACAACATCAAACATCAAGTGACAGGTAGAAGTAAATTCTGACCGAGTAGAACATTTAGTTATATTTATTACGCAAATATTCACAAAGAAAATACAATAAAATAATCTCACTAGCACTAGTAGGCCAGTGATTTTAAATCACACTCAAGAACACAGGCAAACCACTACTGCACTAAAAAATAATTACACAAAACCAGGACGATCTAACTGACAAGTCAATCCTCAGTTCTCTGTGAAGAAAATGGCAGATTCTGTGTTGTTAATAATCCTTTAATATAAATTACTACTCAGCTAGCCCATATCATATACTTTATCGCTAATAGGGTGTTCTCAGGCGATGGAGTTCAGCTTTCACTGTGGCAATCATATATTAAATCCAGATGCTTTTAAACGCCTTTGTCTTGACTCGATACTAACAGGCACGTGCTTGGGACAATTACACCCTCTGATATATATATATATATATATATATATATATATATATATATATATATATATATATATATATATATATATATATATATATATATATATATATATAAATATATACGAGGTGGCTTCATAAAGTTCCCGGAATAGTCGACTCATGTTTGAATGAGTGATTATGTCATGGAGATTATAGGTTTAAAAGTTGGCAGTGACCTTGAGGATACTACATGGCTGATTTCACTTTCAAATGCACTCTCGAAAAGAAGTTACAGAAGTTTGTTTGTGTGATGTGCACGTAGCACTGTCGGAGTTGAAAATGTCCTTGATTGAACAACGTAAAAATGCCAAATTTTGTGTTTTGCTTGAGACGTCACCTGCAGAGACAGTAACTTTGCTTAATAAAGCATATAGTGATAACGTAGTGAAGAAATCGCAAGTTTTTGAGTGGCATAAGCGTTTCTGTGAAGGTCGTTGTCGTCAGTTTAGATAGGTATAGAGATTTATTTGATAATGTCTGAATAGAACAGAGAAAGTGGGGTTATCTAAGAAAGAAAGTGTTAGAATAAATTCCAAGAGTGAATAGATTAAGGTGAAGATCTGTCTCTGGAATGAGTGAATACTCTAGTCCAGCCTATCTATACGACTAACTTTAGAAGAAGACGATCTATCAGACTTCCCTATAATGTTAATTATAAGTTCTCTGCACACACACACAGTTAGGTGACAACAAGGCACACAGACGTGAAAACTATAGTAAATGGAGATTTGTGTGCTGACCAACACAAGTAATTAAGTTTTTGTTTAGTTTATTATCAATTAAACCTCTCACAACATCAAACATATAGAAATCAATAAAACCATAGGTTACAGAATTATGGCAATGACCCAAATAAGTGCCCTCCCCACTTGTTGAGAGAAGATCTCGCAAGAAGTTAATAACCCCAAAAAGGTCAAAATTAACACTATGGTATAGAATGGACAGTATAGTAAAGGACACAGTTTTTACTTAAGCTATCCCAGTAAAATAATCAAGTTAGCGAACAAAACAAAAAGAAGTGGGTACAATGATGATACAAAAAGAAAAGAAAATATTTACTCCTCTTTCTCTCACTCTGTGGCCACATTCAATCTTGCTTACCTACTAGTTGCTTAACAACCTCTTGAACGTACACGTCAATGAACATGTATCAAAATCCAGTGTTGTGCATCTCCGAAGTGAGCCCCAGTTCCTCCACGAATAATTAATTTTCCTAATGGGAAACGCCTACTTTGTTAGTGAAATATTGGATATGACACTGTCACATCAGATAGTTCAGGTAGCAAAATATAAACCGCGATCTAGTGTTCACAGTAAACAGTATTCTCAATAGCTAAATGAACATCGGGTTGGTAAGTGTTACTAGAGACAATGATGATGATGAAGGTATATCCTATCGGTTTTTCTCTCTGGTGTTGAGTGCCGATTCTGAACAAATGTATTCTCCTAGGTAAATCCTCTTGGGAAAAAATTGTCATTAGTCGGAAAAATATGTGTGTATATTTGGCAACAGCGGGCTGATAGAATTGAATGCAAAATCTGGGTATTTTGTATGTCAACTAATAATTATTCTTATAGTTTATATGTTTGGACTTTCTCTGGATGAAGCAAGAGGACCGAACAGGTCAACATCTAAGACCCGATAATAAAAAAGAATTGTTACTGGTGCTATTTAGACCACTGGCAGCTGGTTTGTGACCCGTACTAAAATAGGAAGAAAACAAACATTTTACCAAAATATCAATATACTATCCTATCACAGGTAAAGGTAAGATCTCTTATCCTCTCTGTCATTAAATTAAATTAAAAGGCACGTGTGTCAGCTTATCTTATCACGCTTCGCTCCACTGGTACAGGTGGGGTGTTAGGTATGCGCCTTTCCCCTCCCGCCCGGTAAAACACTCAGTGCACAATATCATTGTTAATTTAATTATGATTACTTTACAAATATCGCTTTTCATTACTAGCTATTTGTTTCGCCACATGATATTACAATAATCACTTAGATAATTACACATAATGAATAGAAGTGAATTGAATTCCATCAAATATCAATTGCCTAGCGTATTATTTAGCCAATTAAAACATCTCTTTCTGAATGATAGCGGGTGATTAAATCGACATTACTACTGAAAAAAATAGCTATATGTTTAGTTATTACCTAGAAAACCCCAATGAATTATAATGATAAGCTAAACACATTAAATCATCTAAATGCTAATATCTATTTACAGCAATCAGAAATGAAGTAATCTCCACGGAATGTTGTGACACACTTTTACAATGACTGTAGTATAACGAGCTAGATTATCCAAATGTTTCGGAGCGACTGATAAACTGACTATGCGGAGACGGAGTATTTATACATAAATGGTGTTATTTCACTAACGGTTGCGATAAGTCGCGTCTTCGGCCGTATCAGGAAAAATCAACGCGTTCGACTCCCGAGATATAGAATTTCTGTTCACCACAACCAACCAACAACACGGACAGTTTTCCATGGAACGGGTTTTCTTTGATTTCATCCGCTGCCGTATATCAAATACTTCCAAGGTACGGGAATAATATTATCGCACTTTAGTTGCTTAGGTCCCCTGAAAAGTTGAACATCAAACAAATACGTCGGTAACGCTCTGCCCGCGTTTCCCCTTGATCGAAGAAGCCGCTTTTATTTCTACGCGCACGTCTGTCTGTTCAGCAATGATGGTTACCAAATCAGCTCGCGTGATGATTGAGATAAGTGAATCATCGCTCTCGCTGACTGTTATCTAGCCTGTCGAACGTAGGTAAACAAATTTGTCAGCGTATGTAAACAGCAAAATAGGCGTAGCTTCAACATCTGCGTTACAAAACATAAATACTAATGAGGAAACAAGGTAGACGGATTTCTGAGGATCTATTTATTACGTTTCCACGTCACAGTTCATCCGGGCTTCAAGATATGAAACCCTTTCATGTCTCAGTTTGTAAATAGAGTCACTGTTATCCGTGGCATCTGAGTGATTGCTATCTTCATCCTCCTCCTCCCTGCTCCAGTTTCGAATCATAAAGTCCGCTCAAACGTTTTCTTTTCCTGGTATGTATTGAACCTAAAACGAATACACGCTTAGCAACAAAGCCCAGAGCACGATCTTCGCGTTGAATTCCTTATTGGCTCCAAGAAATGCCAGTGGAGCATGGTCCGTTAGCACTGTGAACGACACTCCATACATGTATTCCTGGTGTCTTCTTATCCCGTGCACAAGTGCTAAACATTCCCTCTCTACGGTCGAATAATTTCGTTCTATCGTATTCAATTTGCGGCTGCCGCATGCAACTGGAAATAACAGGTTCGGATTATTGTCATCTGCTTGGTGCAGTGTTGACCAGATCACTTGACCCGATGCGTCGACCCGCAAAATGAAAGGTTTCTTAAGGTCAGGTAGCCTTAAAATTGGATATCTGGACAGCTGTTCATTGAGAGTGACGTAAGAGTGTTCGCACTCCGAATTTCAAATAACTTTTTCTGGGTGCAAATTCTTTGTGAGGTCAGTAAGAAGTACTGTTAGACCGTTAAACTTGTCAATGAATTTCTGGTAATACCCGCACAGTGATACGAGCGAATGCGTGTCTTTCTTCGTTTTAGGCCTTTTTTGCTGCTCGTATTTTCACTACGTTCTGCGCAACTGGCCACGTGCAACTGTCACGAGAGGGTAGATGTTATTCAAATAAATAAAGATATTCTGGACACAAAGTTGTATCAGGTGATACCAGGATAGTGCCAAATAAGAGTCTGGTCTTATAAGTAATACCCCGTCTCTGAAAAGAGTAAGGGTGTATAGATATCAAAGGTAGGATCAAGTTCAATAAGTTCCTAGAGAAGATAGTAATCTTTTACTCCAAGTCTCTACATACCCCTTTCCAGATCCTCCTTTGTTAATATTATTATTATTAGCTCTGCTAGGGGTATTAACTAAATTATCCACCAATAAGAACTTAAACTTAAATAATTTAAGTAAGTCTGCTGGTAAATATTTACAATTTATT
The DNA here is from genome assembly GCA_024509875.1 of Oreohelix idahoensis. NCBI lineage: Eukaryota > Metazoa > Mollusca > Gastropoda > Stylommatophora > Oreohelicidae > Oreohelix > Oreohelix idahoensis. The sequence continues at coordinate 25,695 of JAMPIV010012897.1, forward strand.
TTTACAGTTTCTCGTTTCTGTTTGAAAATCTTTCAAGGAAATAAAATTCAATTACAACAGTAAATTAATAAAACATTAGAAAATAGTTCAAAGGTATCAACAGTCATTAATGTATTGAACGTTCTTTCTCTTTGGTTAATTACCTCAGCTTGAAGAATATCTATATCTGACTAACACTTTTATTTCACTGTCATTTGAATCTTAGGCTACCACTGGCAATATCTATGCCAAACACTTATCATCATTAACTAGTATTGTTTATAATTGTGGTGTGACTCGGATACTCGCAGTTGCTTTGTTTTGCAACTCATCTGTTAGAATGAAGCTGGTTCCACTATTGTCCTGGAAGGAACATTTAGTTAAACTTCCTCCAGGCAGTAGGTACTTGATGACTGGCCCTCTGAACTCAAAAGGCGCTTGCACCAGTTGTAACGTCATTAGTGGCTGACTCTTTTATGAATAGTTGGGTTGACAGGATATAACATGAAACACATTGAATTTCACCACTATATTTTTTATCTCTATCCCCTTTCTACAGAAGTAGGAGGTAAGAGATAGTTTCAGACGACAGAGTGCAGGTAGACGCACAGGGCATAGCAAGTCAACATTAACACACTTCAGTTCACTGTGACTATATCTTTTTCTAATTCCTTAGTTAGAGCCATTTGTCCATTATCCGCCTTCATACAATGATTAGGTCTTGTATAAAATGCTAAGTAATAGCTTAAACAATCCAGTAAAACAATCGCTTTCCTCCTTCCTTATTTTCCTGGTGTGTGTGCCATTCCATCAAGAAAAAATTCTTTAAATGCTTTTCTAAACCTACAGACACACGTTTGCCACCATCCTCAATTATTTGAATATATATCTTGGCAGTGTTTTGCCTCCAGAAATTTACACAGTGGTTCAAAACACATCTACACATTTCCTAACACTTACTGCAATTAATCAATAGAACTACATATATATATATATATATATATATATATATATATATATATATATATATATATATATATATATATATATATATATATATATTATTTCTTACCATCAGACACATACAGTCCATCTGTTAATGGGTATCTATTAGCGTGCTCTTCAGATACAAACGGCAAAGGCAATCTACACTAACACGCCGATGCTCACTGTAATTTTTGAATTCTGATAGCTTGCTTTTCTACTGAGGGCACGTTCTATATGTATCCCAAAGCCGGACGCCAGAGGGAGTGTACTACCCACCGTGTGTTTTGCGTTCCTAAAATGTATGTAAAATCTGCCTATGTGTACAAATCAGGAAAACTAAGATTTCATTTATCTACGTTATTCCTGGAGCGATTTTATTCATCTAAGGCTTAAAAAATACGCTCTGAATTATCTTTTAACTTTCTATTTAACTGTCGTTTACTGTCCTAAGTGCATTTTATCCTATGCGTACTCTAAACAGCAAAATTATGGACTAACCTGAGGCCTCGATGCATTCAACCAGAGATTTCTCCCTGATCGTAAAATTCTCTGCACAGACGTTTAGAGCAACATACCAAATATTGTATTAGTGACCTCTTCCAGGATGTACTTCTCTCTTAAGTCTGTAGCTTACCTCCAATTGAACCAAGGTTACACATATCTAAGCTCGCCTTTGATAATCAGTACGGTTGTAAACACGATACATGCAGAAGCGATTTCATTGGTTCGACAAGGATGTACTGTCATAAAGTATGACGCACGGTTTGATTAGAATTTCCAAAACATGACGTGTTGTGAATTCGACCACTTCACGACAGCAACCTTGAGAAATGGTATGCCCTAGGAAGTCAAGCTTTTCATATCCGATTTAAACATTTGCTCGGTCTGGCTGTCAGGAGTGTTTCCTGTAGTCTCCTAAGGAGCATAGCGACCGTAGCAGGATGTTTGTCGTAGTTTTCCGTTGCAATCAATATGTCGTCCATGAAATTGTGTATATGCGGACTTTGCAATGACTCTGATAGTTTTTTCATCATTGTCTTGAAGACTCCTGGTGCATTGTGCAAATCGAAAGGCATCACGTTGAATGTATAGTGTCGCAAAACATAAATACTAATGAGGAAACAAGGTAGACGGATTTCTAAGCATCTATTTACGTGTCCATGTCACAGTCGTGTTAGTGTCGATGATGGTCTACGTAGTCGACGACCACCTACCTCGATAACCAATGAAAACATTGAGGGTGTTCGGAACGTTGTTCGTGTTGACAGAAGACTTGGTGTAGAAAAAATAGCCTCGGAAGTTGGAATATCAGTTGGAAGTTGCGACATTATTCTCCACAATGAACAGCACATGCCCCGTGTTTGTCAACACATGGTTCCAAAAATGTTATCTCCTGAACAGAAAGAAACGAGATTGACACTGGCAGGAGACCTAATCACTGTAGCTGATCAAGATAGCAATTTTCTCAACATCATAATCACAGGAGACGAGACATGGGGTTTTTTTACGATCCTCAGACTAAACGTCAGTCCTCTGATTTGAAATCACCCTCATCTCCCCGGACACAGAAATTTCGTTATTGACCAGAGCAAAGGAAAAGTTATGTTGGAAGTTTTTTTTTTTATTCACAGAGTATTGTCTACCATGAATTCCTTCCTGAAAAGCTGAACGGTTAACAAGGATATGTACGTTGATATCTTGCGTCGTCTAAGAGATGCATTCAGAAGGAAACGCCCACAAAAACAGAGAACAAACAGTTGGGTTCTGCTGCATGACAATGCGCCAGCACATAGATCCATACTGGCGAAGCAGTATCTCGCAACTGTCCTGGAACATCCTCCATATTCTCCCAACCTCGCACTGCCTGATTTTTTTTGTTCCTTCGCCTAAAATTGGCACTGAAATGGCAGAGATTCAAGGATGTTGAGGACGTAATTACCAATGCGACAAAGCAGCTGAGAAAGGTGTCAAAGAATGGGTTCCATGAATGTTTCCAACAGCTGTATGGACGTTGACAAAAGTGTGTAGTTGCCGAAGGGAACTATTTTGAAGGAAATGTAGTGTAAATAATTGTATTGTTACTTATTTCTTTACAATACTCAGATTCTGGGAACTTGTTGAAGCTACCTCGTATATCCGACAAATGGCTTCTGTTGGCGAAACGAGTAACCATAAATGGCCCAATGTGCACCTCTTGTACTGGTTGGTGAAGACTTGAACACAGACAGGTATCAAGTACCGGCAACTGACTACTCCTCTATGACGTTATATCAGTATTTGGCGTCTTAATCGAATATCAATGGGTCTGACCGTATTGCTCATAATCATGGATGGCAATAGAGACAGTTCGTATGAAGTGATGAATAATGGCAAATGGTGGCACTAGGTGTTGTAGGTATGTAAATCCAGGGATCAGAAGTAATGCTAGACACTGTAGTATAAACTGGAAAAACTGCAGTATAATTGGGAAACTGCAGTATAACAAGCAGCACTGACAGGGGTGATCAAAGATCTCTGGAAATAAACAAGCAATCAACATTCTATTAATAACCTATAACGGGCACACCTCTTTTTTCTCTCACTCTTGCAAACATAAACAAACTCTCCATCTCCGTTTCCCACCCCACACAAATCAAAACAGGCTCTCTTCCTTCTGTTTTGACTAAGATTTCACGCTTTCCAATTACAGTCTCACCCACTTTATCGATTGAACATCTCTGGTCACTCGCGGGTGCGTCAGTTTTCGCTGCGCGACACGACCAAATATTTTTAAAGTGACTGCGTTAGCCAACGCAATTTCCACACATTCACACACAGCTTACGAGCACAATAGTACTGTTAAAAGTATCTACCTAACCGAAGGTAATAACAGTTGTCCCATGGGTAAATTACGCAAAACCTATGTCTGAAGACAATGGCAAAGAATTTTAGGGACACCTAGCTTAAATAGTAAGATCAAATCAGCAGGTGGGTCGCACGTGCATTGAGAACGGGGTAATAAGACATAAGTACCGCAGGAGTTTCTCCATTGCAACCCTTGATAAAAGAAAGGGACATAATCTTTAGCAATACTTAGGCGGTAATTCGAACGATGCGTTCAGACAGATGAAAGGTTAAGGCCGATTCCCTGTGTCCCTAGGTTCTCTGTGAATCAAAGAATCAGGAAACTTGTCGTCATCTACAAGAAAGTCATAATAAAATGACCTTTATCTAGATGCCGATGCCTGTGTAAAAGGGTGGAATTCAGCAAGTCCAATGTAAGAGTGACGTGACTAATGCAGAGAAAAAGATCTTGTAGGAGCTATTATCTGCCATCACCGGTGTCAATACCTTGTAGAGGTATGGTGGCTTGCATACCCTGATTACCCCCAGAGCTATGCCAGCGGGAGTTTTACTCCTGTAAGGTTCTACCAAGCTGGACAGGTTTGCGCGGGCAGGGGTCAGACTAAAGCAGACACCCTGGTCCTTCAGGTTGGGGGTTTTAGCATAGGGCTGACACCTCTGTCTATGTAAAAAAAAAATTTGAAGTTGCGGAAACAACAACGAATAAACAAACTTTGCTGCGGGAGGGACATCCGGAGTCTGAGGCTCGTATGACTTTCAGTGGTGAAAGCCGAAAGGAAGCCACTGACATGTGAATGGACGTCCTGACCACAAAACATGATACAAGAATAGGATTTTGGAATGTCAGGACAATGAATGAGACGGGTAAACTAAAACAGGTCACGGCAGAAATGAGAAACTATAGGTTACACATTCTAGGGATAGGGGAGAGCAGATGGACAGGGGCAGGAAAAGTTAAAACAGCAACAGGAGAAACAGTACTTTACTCTGGAAGAGAGGATGGACAGCACAATGAAGGTGTACCCATTATTCTACAGAAAGGAATAGAAAGGACATTACTAGAATGGAAACCCATCAACAACAAACTGATAAGATTAAGATTGAGAGGTAGATTCACCAATACTACAATAAAACAATGCTACGCACCAACGAATGACAGCGATGAAGAGGTCAAGGATGAATTCTATCAACAACTGCAGAAATAAATGGAAGACACACCTAGATATGATCTTATTATAGTAATGAGAGACCTCGATGCGAAAGTTGGTACACACAATACATATAATGAAAGAGTAATGGGGAAATGCGGCAGCGGAGCAGCAAACAAAAATGGGGATAAATTAATAAGTTTCTGTAGTATTAATACGATACCACGACAAGCATGGGAAACAAAGAGCCAAGGATCCAGACCCCGAGGACGACCCAGAGTCCGCTGGGAGGACAACATTAGACAATCTTTGAAGGATCGAGGACTAGAATGGAACCAGGCCAGGAGGAAGACAGCCGATAGGATAGTCTGGCGCTCTCTCTTCCAAACCTCTACACCTCACGGTAGAAGGGGAACGACTAAGTAAGTAAGTAAGTAAATATTAACAACCTGGTCATTGGAGGAACACTTTTCCCACATAAAGAAATTAACAAATTAACATGGGAATCACCAAATGGTCGGGACAGAAACCAGATAGACCACATCATGATTAACGGCAGATGGAGACATGCATTACAAGATGTGAAGGTAAGAAGAGGTGCAGATGTGGGAAGTGATCACCATTTAGTAGTAGCAAAACTGAAAGTGAAACTAAGAAGGGCTGGACCAACTGTAACTACACAGAAAAGGTTTGACATCAGCAAAATAAAGGATCCCCTTACCAGAAAAGTTTTTGCGGCTGACATAAAGAAACAATATCAATTTGCCAAAAGTCAGGAAAAGACATTGACTGATGATATAGACCAGAAATTCAACGCCATTTCAACAATATATAAGAAAAGCAGAAAAATCATGCTTGGGATTCCAGGAAAAGAAGAAGCAAGACTGGATAACACCAGAAACATTAAACACCATAACACTGAGAAAGGAAATGAAAAGAAAGAAAACAGAAGCGAAGTCCCCCAGGTTAAAGCAACTATATAGCGAAGAGTACAGTCGGCTGGACAATGAAGATAAACGCCAAACCCGAGCCAACAAAAGGAATTTCCTAGACGATCTTGCAAGACAGGCAGAAGAGGCAGCACTGAGAAATGAACAAAGCACAGTATACAAAATAACTAAATTCATCAGCGGAAAATGACGTGCAAACAATAGTACGTTAGTAAGGGATAAGAAAAGAAATCTCATCACGACAGCAGAGGGACAGGAAACAAGATGGGCAGAGCACATCAGAGAAACTCTGAACAAGGAACCACAAGAGACACAATTGAATGTTCCTGAGGCTGAAAACGATCTAGATGTAAACACAGACATTCCACGAAAAGAAGAAATCATCACAGCAATCAAAGGGTTAAAGAACAGAAAAGCTCCAGGCCATGATAACTTAAATGCAGAGCTATTCAAGACAGACCCAGATCTAGCAGCAGAACTATTAGAACCACCATTTGCACAAGTCTGGAAAACGGGGACAACACCATCAGAGTGGAACAAAGGAATAATTGTCAAATTGCCCAAGAAGGGAGATCTTGCAGACTGCAATAATTGGAGAGGAATCACTCTTCTCTCAGTTCTCAGCAAAATACTAGGCAGAATAATTATACAGAGAATTTCAAAAGCAGTAGACCACAAACTGGGGAAAGAACAAGCAGGATTTAGAAAGAACAGAAGATGTGTAAATCATATATTTACTCTCAGGAACATTATAGAGCAGTGCTCAGAATGGCAAAGACAGCTGTACATTAATTTCGTTGATTTTGAAAAAAGCTTTTGACAGCATACATAGGGACAGTTTATGGAAAATACTGAGGGCTTATGGAATTCCAAGTTGCATAGTGTCAATCATAAAAAATCCTCTATGCCAACGTTACGTGTACTGTTGGGCAGAGCAACCTAACCTTTGAGGTGAAGACAGGAGTACGACAGGGATGCCCCTTATCAACCACTCTATTTTTAACACAGATTGGGTGATGCGCCAGACAACAAAGGGCAGTCCAAGAGGAATAAGATGGACTACATTTTCTACATTGGAAGATCTGGAATATGAAGATGACAATGCACTACTAGCACATTCACATCAACACATCCAGGAAAAAACGGATAGACTTAATAAGTTTAGCCAGCAGGTGGGCTTGAACATCAATTTAAAGAAGTCAGAGGTCATGACGCTCAATGTGAGCAACCCTGAGCCCATATCATTAAGGAATCAGCAAATGGTACAGACAGACACCTTCCCATACGTAGGATGCATAGTAACACCAGACGGCGGGGCAGGCAAAGACATCAACAACAAAATGAATAAGGCAAGAACAGCCTTTTTTAGACTAAACAACATCTGGAAGTCCTCTCAATACAGCACAAGCACAAAATTAAGATTGTTATCAGAGCTATGTGCTTTCTGTGCTTCTCTATGGTGTGGAATGCTGGAGAGTTACAGAGAAGGAAATGTCGAAATTGTCCTCTTTTCACACAACATGCCTAAGAAAAATTCACAGAATCTTTTGGCCGAATACCATCGCCAACCAAGATCTGCTTACTCGGAGCAAGCAAGAGGAAATGCACACCATCATAGCTGTCAGACGCTGGAGCTGGGTTGGCCATGTCCTCAGAAGAGGCCCCTTTGCCATCACAACAGCTATGCTTTGGACCCCTCTAGGAAAACGAAAGAGAGACCGACCAAAAACAACCTGGCGGAGGACTGTGGAGGCTGAGATGCAAAGAATGAACCAGAGTTGGGGCACTGTACGAAGGATTGCCGCCGACCAATCAAAGTGAAATCAATTTGTTGTTGCCTTACAAGACGCCACTAGGCGTGATGGCCACTGACTGCTTTGACGGTCGGTGGCTAAGGATCAAAGAAGAAGAAGAAGAAGAAGAGCTATTATACAGACAAGTGGAAGAATACTACAGTAGAAAATAAGACAGGCAGATAGCTCAGCTGAATGTACCAGCGATTCGCATTCAAATCACGACAGATACATACCTCTGTGTTATCACGTTCGATGCAGTGGACATAACTACTACATATAATAAGCACAGGGGGCATAATTGTAAGCAGTACCTCAGCGAGATGTTAGTTATGAACTATAGAAAATGGATGACTTGTGAGTTAAAGGGTCGCGGTAGACCTATAAATACGGGTAAGCGAACTCTTTTATTCTCTTTCCCTTCCGTTTCTGCTTAGTTTGATATGAGTTGTCTATCTGTGTTAACGTGAGTTTAATCATGAGCCCCATTTCCTGTTGTTACGGACAAGAAATGAGCAGAAATTTTATGAAGACTACAATCCGTTAGACACAACTGTTTTCATTGGTCATCGAAAGTCACGTGTACATAGACTCGTGATATTTTAACTAGGAAAATGATGTCAAGAGCATAGCCATCAACTAGATGTTTTAACAATCGATTGAAAAAAGGACATGCTACGAGGTGTTAACCGCCATATTGCATCTTTTTACTCGTGTAGACCCAATAACTGGTTCAAGAGTGAGATGTTTGGCAGTCATCGTTGTGATCAAGACTAAGAAAATGTGAAGAGATGATAGATCAGAAATGTATGAACAACAAAATGGAATACCCCAAGGATTAGTAATATCTCCTTCAATGTTTACAATTATGGTAAATAATTTAAATGAATAACTTAATGATATAAGAATTAAATTGTCACAGTTTGCAGAGGATGTTGCTATATGGAGAACTGGGAAACATCTGCCAAAATTATATAGTGATCTACAAAAACAAAAAAAATAAAGTATGTAAATGGATGCTACAAATGGGAATTTCAGCTGAATGCAAAAAAAAAACAGTGAGAATGATCTTCAGTAAACGTAGGTTTATTAAAAATAAAATTATAGCTTTAAATTTCCAAGGGCATAACATTAATACAGTGCAAACCACTCAATATCTAGCAATGACATTGGACCAACAACTAAACTGAAATAAACACATAAATAAACTAGTGGAGTCTTGCAGAGGACTGACTAACTTGTTAAGATATTTGAAAGGTAATGGATGGAGTGCAAGCACTAAGGCAATGCATACTTTTTATAAATCTGTTATCAGAGGAAAAATAGATTATGGAAGTATAATATATTACTCTGCTGCACACATAATTTACTTACTATCTTAGTAGTTCCCCTTGTACCGTGAGGTGCAGAGGTTTGGAAGAGAGAGCGCCAGACTATCCTATCGGCTGTCTTCCTCCTGGCCTGGTTCAAAACTAGTCCTCGGTCCTTCAAAGAGTGTCTAATGTTGTCCTCCCAGCAAGCTCTGGGTCGTCCTGGGGTTCTCTATCACTGGCTCTTTGTTTCCCATGCTTGTCGTGGTAGCCGATCTTCTCCCATTCTGCAGACATGGCCAAATCATCTTAGTTGGGACTGTTCTACTTGGGTCTGCAGGGGGTGGGATTTTAGGCCTTGACGTATCGTCTTGTTTGCGGACCATTCTCTTCTTGTTACTTCAATCCCCTTCCTCAGATACCTCATTTCTGAGGTTTGAATCTGACTTTTGTGGGTTGTAGTCATCGCCCATGACTTGCATCCATATCTCAAGACTGGGACATAGGTGGAGCGGTATACAGCCATCTTCGTTTTCTTACCAACCTCTCTCTTGCTGAGAAATCCTCGATTTATGGCCTGAAAAAGTCTCCCAGCTGCAGCTTTTTTATTTTTCCAACTCTTCTTTGATGCCTCCCTTTCGGTCTACAATAGCTCCGTAATATTTAAAGGGTCGACCTGCTCCAGGATCTGTTCTCCCAGCTTAATCTGATGTCTTCTTTCTTCTCGTGATATCACCATGGATTTTGTTTTAGAGCTGCTTATGACCATCCCTCTCTTCTCCAGCTCTTCCTTCCAGACTTGCAGTTGGATTGGAAATGTGCCTCTGATTTAGCAATCAGGGCAGCATCATCAGCAAATGCCAGCTCTGAAATACATACCTGTCTCATCTTCCAGTACCACACTGAATATGTTATTGTTCTCTCCTTACATGCCTTGATAACCTCGTCCATGAGGAGTATGAAAAGATAAGGTGACAGGATATCACGTTGCTGCACACAGTAACAGATTAAATTAGACAGAATTCAGCATCAGGCTTTATGTACAATAACAGGTGAAATCAGATCAACATCAGTGAGAGTTCTAGAGGTAGCTTTAGGAATTCTACCCTTAAAATTACCGAGAAAGGAATTAAGACTAAATTCCATGAACAAAGTTATGTTAGATAAGTCTCACCCAGCACATAAAGCTTTTACCAGATGCCAACTAACAACTCAGGCCAATCCAATGAAAACTACTATATACTCTTCAGGATAGATGGAAGTGTATGGAGGAAATTGTCCATCTTGGTACTCTAATTACATCAATTAATTGCAGATGTGAGTAAACGCTAGTGGTTCTACCCTGGGAGATCAATCCAGACACGGAATACCAGCAAAAATACATAAGAAAACATATAATATAGAAAATATTAAAAACACAGCCAATAAATAAATATAACAACTATCAAAAGACAGCATTGCTGTAAACACAGATTGCTGTCTGAGACTTTATTAACAAAGGCAGTTAATATATAAGACTCACAACCCATTCTTCGAAAGGTCCAAAATGGTTGGCTTCGACATGAATGGAAAACCTCCATAGAAGCATCGAATCTTCAAGAACTGATAATGATCTACTGTCCTGGTCATGCCGGTGTCACATGACAATGAAAGAGCTGAGAGGCTACTACATACTTATATTTAAGATGTTCAGTTTTCATTGCTTGGATACCTTCACATGTTGGCATAGAGGCAAATGAAAAGGCAGATAATCAGGCCAAGAAATGTAGATCTGATAAAAATATAAAAAATGTAGGGATGAGCAAATCAGAGATTAACAGATGTATAGTACGCAGAGTGGGATAAAAATCTGAAAAGAAGACATGCATATAAGATGTTCAAGGCTCCAACAAGAAAATGTCAGATATCTAGGGAATTGAAAATTCCCAGTAATAAGAAACTTCTCAGACTACAACAGGGAAAATGTTATTTCAGAATAGAAGAACCTTACTGTGCAGGATGTCTTCAAGACAATAATAAAGAACATTTCTTGTTAAAATGAAAAGGAATGAACAAATGAGAATACCAATATTAGATTATTTGAAGGCATCAAATTTAACTAAAAATATGGAATAAGTGTTAAGAATAAACAGATGTAGGGAACTGCATAATATAGTCAAACAATATTTAACACGAACAAAGGTTAATATATAGTAATTGGGAATGTGAAAATTTTATGATGTTTTTACAATGTACATGACTTTTAACAGGTGAAAGTCAATGAAATATCTGTTAAAGTCAGTTATATAATGCGAACCACACAGCCTTTAAATCCCTCCCCCTTAATATTATTCTTGTTTGGAGTTTCTGCTTGGTTTTTTTCGTTTTCATTTCGTTATTTGTTTCTTGGGCTTTTTTTTCACATACAAGCATAACTGGTAATTATGATTTGCCCTATTTACAATGATTTGACACGTGTGATGCCACTTTCTCATATCGACAGTTGTTCATATTATTTGGAGTTGAAAATAATATATATCCCATTTATAACCCGAGGTTGAACGGGATATGTTCATCATTAATGTAACGGAATGGAGCGAACACTTCTCTATCTTTCTATCACTACGGCAGTAATAAGATACAATTGTTGTTCTGACTAATTAAGTGCTATTCAACCTAGCACTTTTTTTCTTTCTCTCTCCATGTAGCAGATATTTTGTATTTTCCTTCTTACACATCTCTCAGGATAAGTCATCATTAATGTGACGGAATGGGGCTAACCCTTCTCGATCTCCCCTTCACTATGGCAGTAATCAGATACAATTATTATACTGACAAATTACATGCTTTTCAACGTAGCACTTTTTTTTCTCTCTCTCCATGTAGCAGATATTTTGTATTTTCCTTCTTACACTCCTCTCTGGATAAGTCATCATGTTTGTTTGTTATCACTTTCTCCCTGCTTTACAAGGAGAGGCTGAGATAATATTAACGACAGCCAGATAGGTTTAAATCGGGTGCAGATCTAGCGTATTTTGGTTAATCGCTGATAAGACCAGGGTGCACGACAGATAAAAGATTACTTGTATGGGTGACACATTTTGGACGGACAAGGATGAACTAATCGTTTCCTGTCCGACTTGTAAAGTAATATGAGGTTACATCTTACCTTGTTATACTAAAGCTACGTTGGCAATCTCACCTATATACTAACAGCTAAGATAACAGTCTCACCTTGATATACTAACAGCTAGGATGGCAATAGTCATCTTGATACACTAACAGTTAGAATGACAACCTCCTCGTTACATACCAACAGATAGAATGATAATGTCACCTTGATATACTAACAGTTAGGATGACAACAGTGGTACTGAACCATAAACCAACAGCTTGGATGACAACAGGGGTACTGAACCATACATTAACAGCTATGGCGCAGTGGGTTCAACTCTCGATGAAATATGTGCGTATATGATACTGGAATTGTCAAAGTGTCAATCAAAGAGCATCAATTATAGAAACAATCATCTACAGTTACGATATCCTCAAGATCCAGGAGACATAGTGTTATCAATTGCCCAGGCTACATATGTTACTCCAATCCATGTGGGCCTGGTAGACAAGGGCAAGCTATCTATGTAAAACATGAGCTCCTTCATACGTGGCTGGGTACAAGTTCCCAAACTAGTGAGGATGCGGAATTGCAGGGGATTGTTGTAAATACAGAGTGGCAAGTCTACAATTTATATGCTCATGTCGACCATCTTACAGCAGAGAGTATTTGGAAATTTCTGGCGGAATTGCCTGAAGATTCTACCATAAGATGTTTAATTGCTGGCGATTTCAATGCTAGATCCAAGGTGTGGGGGAATATCACGGAACATAGGCAGGGTATAGCTTTGAGCTAGGCATGACGTAACATGAACCTTACCATCTTAAATGATGGGTGCCCAACTAGACTGGCAACTAAACCTGGGGATACAAATTGTGTCATACATCTGGCATTCATCTCTAGTGCTGCCATTACCATGGCGCGTTAGGATTATTAGGTGCACAGGAAAGCGATCTCCTACCTTGCGTCATACTCACTGCTATAGTTCAAGTATTATATTGAAATGATCATACAGAAGTGCAAGCTAGGACCAGCAGCTTTAAAAACAATGGCTGCTATGCACTTGGAACAGAGACTACTGTTTCTCCTGTATCATCCGCTCATGATTTCAGTAATTGAGTATGGGCTAGGAATACAAACGCTGTGTCAGTATGTGAACGACTGGAATGCAGGGATGCGACTAGTTTGGGGCTGTACATGTGATACTCTCATTGTGACAATGAGATACATGCTCGGATTGCTGTCAATTAGATCCAGATATGCGATGGCTCAGGCAAAAGCATATATGCGGGTAAACACAAAACAAAGACACCCCCTAAATGAGAAAGTAGCTGACATCAAAGGAGCAAGAATAAAGAGAGGATGTCATGGGTGGCACAGGCAGAGGCTACGATTGGCCAGGTGACCAGGGTTGAACATATATCTTAAGGGGAAAAGTGGAGTAAGTCAGGGGAGAACTGGATAAACTACCAGCAGGTCATCATTAGCCTTTGCAGAGAGTGCAGATCTTAGAGCAGTGGAAAAGCAGAGCTAGAGATTAATCAGCTGATAAGTGATCATACTGGGGATGATGACGCCATTGTGTACACTGATGAGTCTGTAGTGCGTGGTGCAAATTCAGGATTGGGCGTCTCTGTGAGAGTAAAATGCAGGGTCTTCGCTGTATATAGTGCAGCCTACATGACAACAACATCTAGCATGAGATTGGGGGTAGAGATAGTTACTGCAGCACTTAGGTGGCTGTCTAGAACTCCATCAAGAAGCGCATTGTCAGACTCTAAAGTCATGCTTCGGAAAGAACGGGTGGCTGATGCAGGAATGGAAAACATCAATAGAATCCTCAAGTCTTCAAGAACTGTTGTGTATCTACTGCCCTGGTCATGCAGGGGTACGTGGCAATGATAAAGCTGACACACTGTCCTTGAGAGCACCAATAGTGGAGACACTGGACATGGATACGGGAGAGATATTAATGGCTATTCATCGCCTGCTGGATAATGACACTGCAATGGATGAATTAACAAGGCTGCGAAAGTTGGAGTTTGGCATCAAACGTGGGACTAGCAGAAATGGACGCAAGAGAGGATGCATCCGTCACACGCACAACCAGCGTGCTACAGGTACAATTAGCAATCATACTTTTTGACATTTGCTGAGAAAGACCGAGCACCTATGGGTTTGCCCGGAGTGCAGTGAGGTTGATTCTGATTAACAATAACATTAACAGTTAGGATGACAACAGTGGTCAATGAACCATACACTAACAACTAGGATGGCAACAGTGGTCACTGAAGCATACACTAACAACTAGGATGACAATAATGGTCACTGAACCATGCACTAATAACTAGGATGACAACAGTTGTCACTGAACCATACACTAACAACTAAGATAATAACAGTAGTCACTGAACCATACATTAAAAGTTAGGATGACAACAGTGGTCACTGAACCATACACTAACAACTAAGATAATAACAGTAGTCACTGAACCATACATTAAAAGTTAGGATGACAACAGTGGTCACTGAACCATACACTAACAACTAAGATAATAACAGTAGTCACTGAACCATACATTAAAAGTTAGGATGACAACAGTGGTCACTGAACCATACACTAACAGTAGTCACTGAACCATACATTAAAAGTTAGGATGACAACAGTGGTCACTGAACCATACACACTAACAACTAGGATGCAACAGTGTCACTGAAACAATACACTAACAGCTAGGATGACAACAGTGGTCACTATTTGAAACAGCTAGGATGACAACAGTGGTCACTATTTGAAACATAATTTTACTCGTATAACAGATACAATTTACTAAATGTATACTATGATAAGGTACAGATACAAGTATGTGTGATTTTTTAAGATAGAATAATTCTCACTATCCGTGGTTTTGTCTATATGTGACATCAAATGTAGCACCACTTGTATGTAATACCAGTGAAGCAAGAGTGAAGTACAACATACTGGCAGTGGCTAAGAAACACATAGAGAAGACCACCAAATAACATCAGTAACTATTTATTTCACACAATCACAAAATAGTGGACTCACATCTCATCACCCAACTTGTGACTAATAAGTCCCTGCAGTTGAGTGCGTTTTTTATTCTGAAATTATTGTTCTAGGCAAAAATGCCAACATTCCTGTTGAGTTTTTTAAGAAGCTGATCCAGAGATGCAGAAATAAACAGTAAGTGGGTCTTTTATTGTT
The DNA here is from genome assembly GCA_024509875.1 of Oreohelix idahoensis. Taxonomy (NCBI): domain Eukaryota; kingdom Metazoa; phylum Mollusca; class Gastropoda; order Stylommatophora; family Oreohelicidae; genus Oreohelix; species Oreohelix idahoensis. The sequence goes on from JAMPIV010012897.1 coordinate 41,029, forward strand.
GTTGTATTTGGTACTGTACGGTCTTAATGTTTGTCACACATTTTCTCACAACAGTTTTACACTTTTTTTTTCCACCAACATTTTTATTCAGAAAATTATCATCAATTTTGAATTTAAAGAAATATACTAGCCGCCATTAAAAACGCATCGCATTAGTTTATGAACCACAACTCGTTGTGCTAAATTTAAAATACATGAAACCACTGATTTTACATTTCTGATCCATTTACTAACCGAAATTTGCTGTATTATTAAACATGAGACAATTCAGAACCGGCTCCTAAGCAGTATTCAACCCTAGGTGTAAAAACAAAAGTCGCACAGCAGAGTGTCTCGAAAAATGTTTGGGGTGTGGCGTTCCATTCTGCAATGAGTGCTCGCTCGAGATCATTCACATTGTTGATGTCATACTGGCGGACCCTTCTTAGTTGCTGTTTGGAAGCGATTGTGCAGATGTAACAATAGAATTTGGCGATCTTGAGCTAGTGTTGTTACACGAGGTTGACCAAGCCTGGGACGGTCATTTGTGGTACCTGTCGCCCGAAATCGCTGGTTCAGCCTCACTATAGTGGACTGGTCACAATTAAAATGTCTGGCAACTTCTCTGGTCGCCATTCCACTGCTGAGCATACCAACAGCTTGCCATCGCTCTTTTGACGACAGTCGAGGCATGACAAAAACATTAACAGACTTTCTTTCGATGAAAACAGATAATGGCTTTTTACTCGCTGAAACTTGACTAATGCGTGTGCCAAATTTCAATGTGATTCGACTTTTAATAAAGCCAGAATTTATCAAAATCCTTGTTTTGCACGCGAAGCACGCAAAATTTGAAGTAAACATCACATCGACAGTAAAATGGGAATACATGAACTTCATCACATGCACACTTTCGGGGTTTGAAAATCGCTCACTTGCATAAACATTTCAACAGTGAAAACATGTCATGATTTCGATGCGTTTTTAATGGCGGCTAGTATATATTATTTTTACAGATTGTTGTTATACTTCAGTATGACTATATGTAAGCATAATGATTTTTCTTTCTTAAAAAATATATTATTTGCATGCAAAAATGTAATAATGGGTGTACGTACAATTGTTTCTAAGAAAGGGGCTGTAGCCTTCACCCAGCAATCAAAAGTGTCCACAGCCTTCACCCAGCAATCAAAAGGTCCACATAATTCACCAAATAATCAAAGAGGTCCATAGCCTTCACTAAATAATCAAAAGGGGTCCATAGCCTTTACCAGGAAATCCGAACCAGCATGGTCCATAGTATAAAAAAAGTTAAGAACCCCTGGACTAAGCGTAACCTTAATATCTTAACACTAAACCTCTAACCATAATCCTGTTTCCAGCATTTTGTTGTCTTGTTGTCAATGATAATCAGCTGCAGATCTAGAACAACAACGGCTAACTCTTATCCTATGTCCAGTTTTTCCATAAATAATTACCGACACAAACTAAAATCAGACTGGGCTAGTTATGAATGTCAGTTGACTATTTATAGATAGCGAGTTGGCCAACATGGCTGCATGTGTCTCCTTTTCTGTGATTCAACTTATTTCATCTCCATGGTTACAAGAAACAGAGAAAAGCACAAGAACACACAGACAAACCAAACTGGAGACAGACACGTAGAGTTTATAGTGAACATGACAAGATTAGATGACATAAAGAGAACATGACAAGATTAGATGACATAAAGAGAACATGACAAGATTAGATGACATAAAGAGAACATGACAAGATTAGATGACATAACGAAAACATGACAAGATTAGATGACATAAAGAGAACATGACAAGATTAGATGACATAAAGAGAACATGACAAGATTAGATGACATAAAGAGAACATGACAAGATTAGATGACATAAAGAAAACTTGACAAGATTAGATGACATAAAGAGAACATGACAAGATTAGATGACATAAAGAGAACATGACAAGATTAGATGACATAAAGAGAACATGACAAGATTAGATGACATAAAGAGAACATGACAAGATTAGATGACATAAAGAGAACATGTGTGAGTGTGTAGATATATAGACGTGAATGTGTATAGGCTCTTTGAGTGTGTTTATGGTACAGTCACTCACACCACAGCACACCTAGGAGTCAGGAAACGTTGTAACTCCTGGTAACGTTCTACACTGTTTATTAACAGCACAGCAAACGATGACATCATAAATACTACACTGTCACAGGTTACAAGTCACGGCAAATCATGATACATCAGGTAAGCTCTAATTCAAGGTAATCGAGCGTACAATTCAAAAGTATATATAATCATTGATGACAGTTCACAACAGATCATGGAGTCTCCACAGTACAACATATCCGTATACAGCATAAAATCTCCAGTACACAGGCTACTGAGCATAGCAGCTTATAATCATAAACTTCGTGGCTAAATTATCCATCCAAGAAAGGGAACTGCATGCCTGTGTGTGTGTGTGTGTGAGTGTGTCTGTCTGTGTGTCTGTCTGTGTGTCTGTGTCTGTCTGTGTCTGTCTGTGTGTATGTCTGCGTGTGTCTGTCTGTGTGTGTCTGTGTGTGTGTGTCTGTGTGTGTGTGCATGCGAGTGTATGTATGTATGTATGTATGTATGTATGTATGTATGTATGGTATGTATGTACGGTATGTATGTACAGTATGTATGTATGGTATGTATGTACGGTATGCATGTATGGTATGTATGTACGGTATGTATGTACGGTATGTATGTACAGTATGTATGTGCAGTATGTATGCACAGTATGTATGCATGGTATGTATGTATGGTATGTATGTATGGTATGTATGCACGGTATGTATGCATGGTATGTATGCACGGTATGTATGCATAGTATGTATGTATGGTATGTATGTATGGTATGTATGTACAGTATGTATGTACATTATGTATGTATGGTATGTATGTACGGTATGTATGTATGGTATGTATGTACGGTATGTATGTACAGTATGTACGATATGTATGTATGGTATGTATGTATGGTATGTATGTACGGTATGTATGTATGGTATGTATGTATGGTATGGTATGTATGTATGGTATGTATGGTATGTATGGTATGTATGTATGGTATGTATGTATGGTATGTATGTATGGTATGTATGTATGGTATGTATGTATGGTATGTATGTATGGTATGTATGTATGGTATGTATGTATGGTATGTATGGTATGTATGTATGGTATGTATGTATGGTATGTATGTATGGTATGGTATGTATGGTATGTATGTATGGTATGTATGTATGGTATGTATGTATGGTATGTATGTATGGTATGTATGGTATGGTATGTATGGTATGTATGTATGGTATGTATGTATGGTATGTATGTATGGTATGTATGTATGGTATGTATGTATGGTATGTATGTATGGTATGTATGTATGGTATGTATGTATGGTATGTATGTATGGTATGTATGTATGTATGGTATGTATGTATGTATGGTATGTATGTATGTATGGTATATATATATACACACACACGGGCACAAGCGTGGTGTCTCTTTAAGTCTTCTCTCTCCTGTGTGTGTCCTTTTGTGTCTCTTTAAGTCTTCTCTCTCCTGTGTGTGTCCTTTTGTGTCTCTTTAAGTCTTCTCTCTCCTGTGTGTGTCCTTTTGTGTCTCTTTAAGTCTTCTCTCTCCTGTGTCTGTCCTTTTGTGTCTCTTTAAGGTAGAAGACTACCTTGTAGGGTAAAAAACTCAAATTTTCCTTTCAGAATCAAACAACCATGGGTATAGTGTTAGTATGGATACATTTTTGTTATAATTTTATTATTAATTATTTTTTATATCCAATATGGCCGCCGTAGTGATATAAATATACACCTTTTTTAAAAAATCATTTGTTATATATATATATATATATATATATATTATATATTATATATATATATTCTTTAAGTATATATATATATATATATATATATATATATATATATATATATATATATATATATATATATATAGTCTGAGTCAACATACTCTAAGGCCTGCAATAATACAACTCATGAGAGAAAGAACATTCCCTTTTAACAATCTGTCAAACTTCAAAACATATCCCTCATCAAAGATATGAATATATAATGGCCTATCCATGGTCTGAAAATCTTCAATAACGTACATTCTGCAGTATATAAATGAGCAGCATATCCATGTCTTTAAGAAATACATTAGCAAGTCTCCAACACCTTTCACACCAAAAATATCTTATTCTCCATGACAGACTGATGAAAAAATCATCAACCCCTTCTCAGAGCTCTCTCAGCATGCGGACCATCACGAAAAATTCAGCCGCTCAAAAACAACTCATTAAAAATTCATCCCAGCGCGAAATCGCCGCTTGAGATGTGAGTAGCGCTCATACGCTTTCTTCTCAAACTGTGTCTAGAACATTCGAGCAAATTCCAGATGTTATTTTAAAAAATAAGCGTGTTAACCAAAATCTGACCTGTGCATACAAGTCTTTTAATGTTTAACTCCCCTTCATTAAAATATGACTTTAACAATGACATAAATAGAACATGACAAGATTAAATGACATAAAGAGAATATGACAAGATTATATGACATAACGAGAAGAGCTGAAATAGAGGAGGGGGGAAGAGAACATGAAAAAAGAACAGATGGTGAACAGCTCATTATTAAGGTATGTTCTCCACAGGTGGCCAAACAGCAAAGATGAAGAAATTAGTGCCGGGTTTTTATCTGACTTACTTCAGTTCTGGTTGATCTCGAAACTTGAGCAGGAGCTTACTTCCATTAGCGAACACTTGTATGTCTTCTCTCTCCTGTGTCTGTCCTTTTGTGTCTCTTTAAGTCTTCTCTCTCCTGTGTCTGTCCTTTTGTGTCTCTTTAAGTCTTCTCTCTCCTGTGTGTGTCCTTTTGTGTCTCTTTAAGTCTTCTCTCTCCTGTGTGTGCCCTTTTGTGTCTCTTTAAGTCTTCTCTCTCCTGTGTGTGTCCCTTTGTGTCTCTTTAAGTCTTCTCTCTCCTGTGTCTGTCCTTTTGTGTCTCTTTAATTTTAAGTCTTCTCTCCCCTGTGTCTGTCCTTTTGTGTCTCTTTAAGTCTTCTCTCTCCTGTGTGTGCCCTTTTGTGTCTCTTTAAGTCTTCTCTCCCCTGTGTCTGTCCTTTTGTGTCTCTTTAAGTCTTCTCTCTCCTGTGTGTGCCCTTTTGTGTCTCTTTAAGTCTTCTCTCTCCTGTGTCTGTCCTTTTGTGTCTCTTTAAGTCTTCTCTCTAATGTGTCTGTCCTTTTGTGTCTCTTTAAGTCTTCTCTCTCCTGTGTCTGTCCTTCTGTGTCTCTTTAAGTCTTCTCTCCCTTGTGTCTGTCCTTTTGTGTCTCTTTAAGTCTTCTCTCTCCTGTGTCTGTCCTTTTGTGTCTCTTTAAGTCTTCTCTCCCCTGTGTCTGTCCTTTTGTGTCTCTTTAAGTCTTCTCTCTCCTGTGTGTCCTTTTGTGTCTCTTTAAGTCTTCTCTCTCCTGTGTGTGTCCTTTTGTGTCTCTTTAAGTCTTCTCTCTCCTGTGTGTGTCCTTTTGTGTCTCTTTAAGTCTTCTCTCTCCTGTGTCTGTCCTTTTGTGTCTCTTTAAGTCTTCTCTCCCTTGTGTCTGTCCTTTTGTGTCTCTTTAAGTCTTCTCTCTCCTGTGTCTGTCCTTTTGTGTCTCTTTAAGTCTTCTCTCTCCTGTGTGTTTCATTTTGTGTCTCTTTAAGTCTTCTCTCTCCTGTGTGTGTCCTTTTGTGTCTCTTTAAGTCTTCTCTCTCCTGTGTTTTTCCTTTTGTGTCTCTTTAAGTCTTCTCTCTCCTTGTGTGTCCTTTTGTGTCTCTTTAAGTCTTCTCTCTCCTGTGTCTACCCTTTTGTGTCTCTTTAAGTCTTCTCTCTCCTGTGTGTGCCCTTTTGTGTCTCTTTAAGTCTTCTCTCTCTCCTGTGTGTGTCCTTTTGTGTCTCTTTAAGTCTTCTCTCTCCTGTGTCTGTCCTTTTGTGTCTCTTTAAGTCTTCTCTCCCCTGTGTCTGTCCTTTTGTGTCTCTTTAAGTCTTCTCTCTCCTGTGTGTGTCCTTTTGTGTCTCTTTAAGTCTTCTCTCTCCTGTGTGTGTCCTTTTGTGTCTCTTTAAGTCTTCTCTCTCCTGTGTGTGTCCTTTTGTGTCTCTTTAAGTCTTCTCTCTCCTGTGTGTGTCCTTTTGTGTCTCTTTAAGTCTTCTCTCTCCTGTGTCTGTCCTTTTGTGTCTCTTTAAGTCTTCTCTCTCCTGTGTGTGAACTTTTGTGTCACTTTAAGTCTTCTCTCTCCTGCGTGTGTCCTTTTGTGTCTCTAAGTCTTCTCTCTCCTATGTGTGTCCTTTTGTGTCTCTTTAAGTCTTCTCTCTCCTGTCTGTCCTTTTGTGTCTCTTTAAGTCTTCTCTCCCTTGTGTCTGTCCTTTTGTGTCTCTTTAAGTCTTCTCTCTCCTGTCTGTGTCTCTTTAAGTCTTCTCTCTCCTGTCTGTGTCTCTTTAAGTCTTCTCTCTCCTGTCTGTGTCTCTTTAAGTCTTCTCTCTCCTGTCTGTGTCTCTTTAAGTCTTCTCTCTTCTGTCTGTGTCTATTTAAGTCTTCTCTCTCCTGTGTGTGCCCTTTTGTGTCTCTTTAAGTCTTCTCTCTCCTGTCTGTGTCTCTAAGTCTTCTCTCCCCTGTGTCTGTCCTTTTGTGTCTCTTTAAGTCTTCTCTCCCCTGTGTCTGTCCTTTTGTGTCTCTTTAAGTCTTCTCTCTCCTGTGTGTGTCCTTTTGTGTCTCTTTAAGTCTTCTTTCTCCTGTGTGTGTCCTTTTGTGTCTCTTTAAGTCTTCTCTCTCCTGTGTGTGTCCTTTTGTGTCTCTTTAAGTCTTCTCTCTCCTGTGTCTGTCCTTTTGTGTCTCTTTAAGTCTTCTCTCTCCTGTGTGTGCCCTTTTGTGTCTCTTTAAGTCTTCTCTCTCCTGTCTGTGTCTCTTTAAGTCTTCTCTCCCCGGTGTCTGTCCTTTTGTGTCTCTTTAAGTCTTCTCTCCCCTGTGTCTGTCCTTTTGTGTCTCTTTAAGTCTTCTCTCCCCTGTGTCTGTCCTTTTGTGTCTCTTTAAGTCTTTTCTCTCCTGTGTCTGTCCTTTTGTGTCTCTTTAAGTCTTCTCTCTCCTGTGTCTGTCCTTTTGTGTCTCTTTAAGTCTTCTCTCTCCTGTGTCTGTCCTTTTGTGTCTCTTTAAGTCTTCTCTCTCCTGTGTGTGTCCTTTTGTGTCTCTTTAAAGCTCCAGTATAAGAAAATTCTGCTCCACAAACATCACACTTATAAGGTTTCTCTCCTGTGTGTGTCCTTTTGTGACTCTTTAAAGTACCATTCTCATAAAATTCTGCTCCACAAACATCACACTTATAAGGTGTTGTTGCTGCTAACTTATTCTGACTATATTCATTTTTTAATGCATGGGAAGGAACTCATGGAATTGTAGTCACTTCTTATTTCTACTAGTTGTCTAATCGTGTGACAATAGTCTGATAGTATGGTTGCCGATAGTTGTGTGAACGATTTTGAGTCACGGCCATATATGGAGCGCTCAGGTCGTCAGTTCTTAGAAAACAGTTGGCAATCGCAATGTTTCAAGATTCATTTCCTTTTAAGGTAAAGGTCTTTAGTCGAACATCGTAGAACAGTCTTCGTTTCGTAAGTTTAGCTGAGTTGTATTCGATTCGTGTGTTCTGCGCATGTCTCTGTCTGTGGCGCTGTTTAAATGATTTCCGCCCAGGCCAGTCTGAGCAGAGAAGCTGGTAAGGCGAGACGTAGCGGTGTGCTAGTCTTCGCTTAGTTTATTCAGGAAGGAGTCCTCATCATTGTTGTTCCTTTTTTGAGATGATATATCTCTATGTTATTCCAAATGCCTGGAGGCATAAGTGATTTATGTGATTTAATTCCTGATGAACAGGTAAATGAATCCTTTTTTGCTAAGTAACTTTATCGCCTTCTTGTGATGTTGACTTTTGCTTAGCCTGCCTTATTATAAAGTCTGTGATATGACAAGTTCGCTCAGCTCACGATCCACTTATATTGTCACGCATCGATTGATGCCTGTCCTACGGACTATTTGCTTCCTGACCTTTGTTGATGGATCTAGGTTTGATACCTTTGCTGTTTGAGGAACATAGAGGACGATAATGTGACGCTCAAAAGACATGCCTGTCTTGTTGGGGTCAAAAATAGAGGAGACTAGATTTAATCTCCTAGTTGATATCTACTAGCTCTTATGGAAAAGGGAAGTTTACTACCTGACTACATGTACAGCGGTTTACGATATCCTAAAAGGCATATGATGTACATTAATATTATGCTGTCTGCTGTGCCTGTTGAATTGACTACTTCGATGATACAATGACTGTTGTACTATACCTGTGATGTTTTTCTGCATAACGATGTCCATGCATCTTGTCATTGTGGCGTACACAATATATATTGCCAAAAACCATCACTGCTGTTTAAAGCTTTATTGACTTTCTACGTTGTATGGTCGGATGTGACGTCTATGTATGATACTATAGCTATCTGACTCTATCCTTACATCACACACTTAAACCAGACTAAAGACACCATGTTACTACGCCTCATCATCCCTGGTGTCTGAGGGTGGCACACTACTCGGCAAAGGCCAGTATTATAATACCTTTGGAAAGCAGATGAGATACAACACCCTCAACGTTGTGTGGCAAATGTGACATCATCCACGGGACATTTTGATACTCAACAGGTGTCTCTCCTGTGTGTGTCCTTTTGTGAAATTTTAAAGGACCACTTTGAGAAAATTCTGCTTCACAAACATCACACTTATAAGGTTTCTCTCCTGTGTGTGTCCTTTTGTGACACTTTAAAGCCCCAGTACGAGAAAATGCTGCTCCACAAACATCACACTTATAAGGTTTCTCTCCTGTGTGTGTCCTTTTGTGACTCTTTAAAGCACCACTTTGAGAAAATTCTGCTTCACAAACATCACACTTATAAGGTTTCTCTCCTGTGTGTGTCCTTTTGTGACTCTTTAAAGCACCACTTTGAGAAAATTCTGCTCCACAAACATCACACTTATAAGGTTTCTCTCCTGTGTGTGTCCTTTTGTGACTCTTTAAAGCCCCAGTATAAGAAAATTGTGCTTCACAAACATCACACTTATAAGGTTTCACTCCTGTGTGTGTCCTTTTGTGTATCCTTAAATGACAATTCTGAGAAAATTCTGCTTCACAAACATCACACTTATAAGGTTTCTCTCCTGTGTGTGTCCTTTTGTGACTCTTTAAAGCACCACTATGAGAAAATTCTGCTTCACAAACATCACACTTATAAGGTTTCTCTCCTGTGTGTGTCCTTTTGTGTCTCTTTAAAGCCCCAGTATAAGAAAATTCTGCTCCACAAACATCACACTTATAAGGTTTCTCTCCTGTGTGTGTCCTTTTGTGACTCTTTAAAGTACCATTCTCAGACAATTCTGCTCCACAAACATCACACGTATAAGGTTTCTCTCCTGTGTGTGTCCTTTTGTGTATCCTTAAATGACAATTCCGAGAAAATTCTGCTCCACAAACATCACACATAAGGTTTCTCTCCTGTGTGTGTCCTCTTGTGTCTCTTTAAATGACCAATCTGAGAAAAATCTGCTCTACAAACATCACACTTGTAAGGTTTCTCTCCTGTGTGTGTCCTTTTGTGTCTCTTTAAATGACCAATCTGAGAAAAATCTGCTCCACAAACATCACACTTGTAAGGTTTCTCTCCTGTGTGTGTCCTTTTGTGACTCTTTAAATCACCACGGTGAGAAAAATCTGCTCCACAAACATCACACTTATAAGGTTTCTCTCCTGTGTGTGTCCTTTTGTGACTCTTTAAATTACCATTCTCAGAAAATTCTGCTCCACAAACATCACACTTATAAGGTGTCTCTCCTGTGTGTGTCCTTTTGTGTCTATTCAAATGACTATTTTGAGAAAATTTTGCTCCACAAACATCACACTTATAAGGTTTCTCTCCTGTGTGTGTCCTTTTGTGACTCTTTAAATCACCACTGTGAGAAAAATCTGCTACACAAACATCACACTTATAAGGTTTCTCTCCTGTATGTGTCCTTTTGTGACTCTTTAAAGTACCATTCTCAGAAAATTCTGCTCCACAAACATCACACTTATAAGGTTTCTCTCCTGTGTGTGTCCTTTTGTGACTCTTTAAAGTACCATTCTGAGAAAATTCTGCTCCACAAACATCACACTTATAAGGTGTCTCTCCAGTGTGTGCCCTTTTGTGTCTGTTTAAATTACTATTCTCAGAAAAATCTGCTCCACAAATATCACACTTATAAGGTTTCTCTCCTGTGTGTGTCCTTTTGTGACTCTTTAAAGTACCATTCTCGGAAAATTCTGCTCCACAAACATCACACTTATAAGGTTTCTCTCCTGTGTGTGTCCTTTTGTGACACTTTAAAGCCCCAGTATGAGAAAATGCTGCTCCACAAACATCACACTTATAAGGTTTCTCTCCTGTGTGTGTCCTTTTGTGACTCTTTAAAGCACCACTTTAAGAAAATTCTGCTTCACAAACATCACACTTATAAGTTTTCTCTCCTGTGTGTGTCCTTTTGTGACACTTTAAAGTACCATTCTGAGAAAATTCTGCTCCACAAACATCACAATTATAAGGTTTCTCTCCTGTGTTTGTCCTTTTGTGAATCTTTAAAGCACCATTCTGAGAAAATTTGGCTCTGCAAACATCACACTTATAAGGTATCTCTCCTGTGTGTGTCCTTTTGTGACTCTTTAAAGCACTACTATGAGAAAGTTCTGCTCCACAAACATCACACTTATAAGGTTTGTCTCCTGTGTGTGTCCTTTTATGTCTCTTCAAATGATTATTTAGAGAAAATTTTGCTCCACAAACATCACACTTATAAGGTTTGTCTCCTGTGTGTATCCTTTTATGTCTCTTCAAATGATTATTTAGAGAAAATGCTGCTCCACAAACATCACACTTATAAGGTTTCTCTCCTGTGTGTGCCCTTTTGTGACTTTCTAAAGCATCACTATCAGAAAATTTGGCTCCACAAACATCACACTTATAAGGTTTCTCTCCTGTGTGTGTCATTTTGTGACTCTTTAATGCCGCATTCTGAAAAAATCCTGCTCCACAAACATCACATTTACAAGGTTTTTCTTCTGTATGTTGACTTGTGTACCATTTTGAATAAAGTTTTTGTCCTGTAAGTTCATCACACTTGTAAGATTCTCCTTCTGTATTTGTCACTTGTGATCACTTTGACAAAATTCTGCTCCACTGACGTCATATTTGTAATGTGTCTCACTATTATGCTGCATCATGAGTTTCTTTGGATAATCAGTCCTAGAAAACCTACTAAGACCACCACACTTGTAAGGTAGTTCTTCTTTATGCTGCATTACATGTGCCTTTTGATAACCAAAATGAGCAGCCCCCATACCAGTAAGATCATATTTAGAATGCTTCTGTGCTTTTTGTATTTTATCTTGTTGACATAGACTGGATTCTATAGCTAATTCTACATTACCAACATTACTTATATAACACTTTTCTCTCATATGTGAAAGTTCATGTTCATTATGGTCACCTTTCTTGCTAACCTGTACTCCACAAACATGACAGCTGAAAAGTTTCTCTTTTGTACCTATTACTATTTCATCTGATTGTACACTGCCACACAATTTAAAACCGTCTCTACTTCCACTGTTGAGAGTACAATCATCATAGACTATTGTTGATTTCCTGCTGCCGTTTTCATTATGTAAGACTGCAGTATAAATCTCAGGAGTCAGATTCATGTCTAAAGTCATTATCTCAGAGTCTGTGACATTCGGTGATTGTACTTCTATTAATCTTGATTCAATGTTATTGTCTGTATTTAGTGTTGCAGCTGCCGTACTTATACCAGCTTTCATTTCACTCACAATGTTTTCTGTGAATTCTGGCAACACTTGATTGAATGCGGCATTTTGCACTGGTTCACTCTTTATGAAACTGTTCATAATTTTCAAATCTGGAATGTCAACACAAGAGTATAGGCGGAATTGCTGGCTACAGGAATTGTCACCTGAAATTCATTGAATAAAACATAATAGTAAAACTTTCAGATAATTATGGCATATATAACAAATTGTAATTCTGTATGTTTTGTAGCGTCATATTAAGTATGATTTAAAAGTTATGCAACTATAAGATTATTTAAGAAGTATTTGTTTCTGTCTGATATGTTAATAGTTCATGGTGTATTGCATACTATGAAACTAATAGTATACAATTAATAATTTTAAATGGTGTTGCAAAATGTTTTTTTTTATGTGGTCGCTAATCGCATATTTTCATTAATATTTTTATTGTTTGATTACTTCCCATGGATGTAAGAAATGAGTAATAACAATTTATTTCTGAATTACTTCCCTCTAAACAGTCCTGAAATTATTACAAATATTATATTGTTAATAATAATTTTTTCTGTTATGACTAAAACTTTTTTTGTAAGACAAGAACCTCATGTCATTCATTACCTGATAGATCTGTGGAGTAACAGTACTGTGTCAGTAAAATTCAAACTTTGTTTTTGATAAAATGAGTTTTGCTCAATTTCAGTGATGCCTGCAATTGTATACCTAGACACTATATAACTGCAACTATTTCTAAAGCTTTTAAGATTTCCACTAATTCTTCTGTAAAGATGGATGTATTACCTATTACTTTATATCTTTTGTAAATTTTAAATTTTTGTGTTGTTATTTCTGTTCCAAAATGTCCATCTTAATCATATGCAATGCTGGGTCCTCAACAAGTTTCACCACAGGGGAATACCTGAAAGAGTGTGGATGATTTAAGGAGTCAATGAGAATGTGATTTGCCTCACAGACAGAGGTTCGCTTCCACATTTGTACGTATATTATAGCATTGTGCATAACTGGTGGTCATATAAGAATGACACCAGGTATGCCGCCATGCAGGTGGGTGTTCAGATAAAAGGGCATGAACCTGTAATTTCACTATCTAGCATGCATGGGCATAAGAGACAGTTAATTTCCAGTATCCCTATAAATATGCCAGTGATTCTCACACTGTTCTTTTCTTCCTGTAAAACTTATATTTAACATTTTCTGCAGTTTTTACTTGAGCCAGCCTTCAGTGAGATTATCTTGTGCAGTTTTGGTACTTATTCCTATGTTCACTTATTCTATCAGTCCATCTTCCATTTTAACCAGCCACTATGGGTAAAAATCTATGCAGTTTCAGGGGTTCTATAAGAAGGCAAAAGATGAGGACAACTGCTTCAAAAATGTCACAGCTTGCAATCTCATCATGTAAAACAGCCCACTTGAGAATTCATCACCACAAATGCTGTGATTGTCCCATGCTTCTTAAGAAGCATAAAAGGTACAATCCTTCATTAATGAGGAAATAAATGTATGAAACACTCTTTTACTGATAGTTGTAAAACAGGTTCTGCACTTAGCTACCCCTTTCTACAGACCATGTCTCCAGACAACAGCTAGGCTGGTAGCATGTGTCTTGTAGAATGTGCTACTATTTCCACTTTAACTACAGGTCATGCTAGATTACAGACAAGTGTATCAAAGATGTCAGTATCAATATTTTGTATGTGTTAGTTTAAGCTATAAGATCTCTTAATGCTTGGTTTCACCATGACTACTTTGCAAACCCTCCTCCAATAAATTAGCTACAGAGGAAAACAGCGTTACAGAATGATCCAGAAGATCCATGGGGTGGCAAACAGCTTGAAGTAACACAATAAAAACAGCACACGAGCTTACATTATTTGCACCAGCATTCAGCCTCAACTGAGATTGCTTAAAAAAGAAGCTTATTTACATGTGTACCTTCATTTCTCCATATATCTGACTGTTTTACATTATGCTCTCCTAATCTCTTTCTGGTAATGCCAGCAACTGTCTGGGAATTAATGTCTGAATCTTTAGAGAAGCCATTCCAATAACACTCCTGGATGACATGCAATACAAAATCATAGGTTATGTAAAGGGTTTTTTACAATCACTACAAATCAATACTGTTATCACAAGGTTCGATTTTGAGACTAACAACAAACTGAAGTGTTTGAAGTATGTTTGTATACACAACAAATACTTCAGTAAAAACCTGGAAATAAATTATCAGTGTCCACAAAGTTGATGTATAAATGTGCCTGACATTGATGATTCTGAGTCTTGCTACCTGATCTGCATACGATTTTGCTGTTCAAAATGTGTTGTTCTTCCATGAGTTTGTTTATTTAAAGCTTCTTTTACATGGTCTAGCATCACTGAGGTCAGAATTTTGTTTAGCCATTGCCAAGGTTTGTCTTCACAGTTGATGTAAATAATCAAATTGAATTTCTTAAGTAATTGAAATGTAACAAGCTGGCAAGGAAGAGAAACAAAGAAAAACAACACTGCAAAAATGGTGCTATGTTTAGGACATAAGAGAGGTAGAGGGAAAAAAACAGAGAAGGGAAATGGAGACAGACATGAAATGTATGCAAAGACATGAAAAAACAACTGAACAGATGACATAGGACAGGAATGCTTGATCTGAATTTGTTGAAAGCCTCTCACTCATTTCCTTTTCTAATTCAATTATAGCTAAATATAGCTTGGCATTTTTTATGCCCTGTTTAATTTCTTCAGTAAAATTGAAACTATTTTTTTTCTAGTACTAGCACATGGCCACTTCTACAGCCTGCTCCTGGCCCAGTTTCCACAGATAACAACCATTTTTTAAATTTCCTGTATACCAGTATGCAGCTGATTTCTTCGTCTTATTCTTGCGATCACATCTTTGATGTTTGCACCATCAGACAAGTTCTCATGATGAATTCGACCATTGTCTGGAGTTCCTCTTTAGCTCCATACAGCTTTGAATTTAGTGTTGTGTCATTGGGCCAGTATACCTTTCTTAATTGGTCATACATAGGACAATCATGTAGAACATGCTCAGCAGTTTGTTCATTTAATCCCCATGTGCACAGTGGTGAAGCAGACAATTGTAGCTTGTACATGTGTTTGTTCAGTTTGTTATGCACTGTCCTGAGGATAAAAAGGGTGATCTGTCCCTGCCAGTGAATGTGTGTGGTAGTCATTATTGAATTGATTCTGTTCTCTTCTGATAACCTGGATATCTCTCTTTTTCTCAAAGTATGTGATTTCATTATCTTCTTGTTCACATTCTCCTCCATTTTTGGCAAGTTTATCTGCCTTTTCATTTCCATGTACACCACAATGGGATGGTACCCACTGAAGTATGGTTCACTTTTTGGCAGCTACCTTGCTTAGTTCATTTCTCAGATGCGGGATTTTACCACCCTTGAGAACTTGCAGTACAGACAGTGCAACTGTGAGGATGACTACCAGGTGGCAGTCAAAGTTGGTGTTATAAATCATTTTTGCAACTTGCTCTAGAGCTTGAACTCTAGAGCTATATAGTTGGAACAGAATTTACCAGTGGGAATATACCTAGTCTCATAGTAGTTGTCAAGACATGAGATAAAGATACTGGTACCCCCATTCTTAATGACATTTGTTGCTTATCCATCCATGTAGGCAAGTATAAATGATTGTTCGGAATCACTTTCTTGGATCATACTCAATGTAGCAGTTTGTTTTTGCAGATAATTAAAAAGCCAGATCCAAACCTCAGAAATGAGGTATCTAAGGAAGGTGGTTGAAGTAACAAGAAGAGACATGGTATGCAACCAGACGATACGTCCAGGCCTTAAATCCCACCCCCTGCAGACCCAAGTAGAACAGCCCCAACTAAGATGGTTTGGCCATGTCTGCAGAATGGGAGAAGATCGGCTACCACAACAAGCATGGGAAACAAAGAGCCAAGGATCCAGACCCATAAGACGACCCAGAGTCCGCTGGGAGGACAACATTAGACAATCTTTGAAGGACCAAGGACTAGAATGGAACCAGGCCAGGAGGAAGACAGCCGATAGAATAGTTTGGCGCTCTCTCTTCCAAACCCCTACACCTCACGGTAGAAGGGGAACGACTAAGTAAGTAAGTAAGTAAGATAATTATACTCATTTAAAAAAAACATGCTGTGCTGAAGTCGGCTGAAAGGCACAAATATCGCAGCTTCACTGTAAATGGACACAACGCAATCAAGGTCCTTTTCAGGACCAACGAAGAAGAAGAATATATCCAATTCTGAGACCACTGATTGATGTATCAATTTGAAGGGTACAGCTGGCCTGTTTCCATGGTACAGGGTATAAGGTGGGCTTCAGTGGTGTTGTCTTAATGGATAGGTCTTCTTGATTCTGTCTTTTAAGTCTTTTTCCCTGATGGACAAAGCTGCTACATTTTAGACATTCCAATGCCGGATCATATAATCTTGCCTTCATTGGGTGCGTTGGCATTCTGTTGTACTTTTCCATCTGGATCATGATTTTTGTATCTCTTCTATAGGACAATGTCTGTAATCTAGCAGCTTTCTGCATCTTTGATATCGGCATAGTTTTCAAGGCTCGTTATCTGATTTGATTATAAGCATTGTCTTTTAATTGGTTTTCACTTATAAAAAAAAGGTGCCTTGTGTTGTAAGCAGTGCATGATCATTGAAGAAATCGGGTTTCTCTGACAGAGGTTTATTTCAAATTATTATTTTGCAGGCTTTATAAAAGAAGTAAAAAGCATTGTGAAGGATGTCAGAGCAAAAAGTGTGATTTCGGAGTGTGATAAATGAGCACCAAGGCCTTATTTTTATCTTTTCCTACATCTCTTGTATTTTATTTTCTCCCACATTTGTGCTCTTTCATCCCACATTTGCTATTTCATTGTTTTGATTACTCGCGATCGGTATCATTTCGCTTTGCACAAGTCCATTCTTAATTAACTACTACTTAATTAACTGCAATTTTAATATCTCAACTGTGTGTTTTGTGTGAATCGTCTTGAACCACCATCACGTTCTAACCACTACTAACCCTATATGTGTGGATATTTAATTTATAAACCCAAAAAATTGTTTGATCATTATCTAGTTTGTTAATGTATCACTCGTGCTGTTGGTGTTACATATTCACAAATAGGAACATTTCTCTACTCAGATGAGGTTGGGGGCTTTTACTGTTATGGAATCTAAGGGCAGAAGCTAAGGTCATGGGGAAACAGAACTCTTTCCATAATTAATTAGAAAATACTGTCCAGTGGAAAGCATTCGCATTCCCATCTTCTTGTCCCTATTTCGAATAGGTCTTTATTCATTCTTAACAAGCCAATTTCTAGAGACCTTCTATCTAATATCTCATAGGCTATTCCTGGCAAAAACTACTGTCGTAGTTGCCCCAATACACTCCACATGACACGCAGGGAGACTAAAAGTTGGCCAAGTCGATAGAAGGACTAGATGTCTATGTTATGCGTACTTTATTAATAAAGTTCAAGACTGTGAAATCCCAAAGCAGGCTGGGCCTCTCATTTAGTCAAATTTCAGGCTGTAACAATGTAACTGCTGTTTATGAAACCGGGCACAATAATGGAAATATGTGCAGTACAAGTAACTAGGGTCATGAAAGAAGGTACTGGATATGTGATGTCAGAAGTAATACCTGAAATGCTCTGAAAATATTTCTGCTGGATTTATTCAGTCAAATTAAACCTTGGATTGTCCTGGCTTGATTTATTCTCTCAATCTATGTTGTGTGAATCTGTATATCAGCCCATCTTAAAGGAATCATAAAATATAAGCTGTCAGGGTTACACAACACCTTGCATACTGTTAGAAACCTTGAGTTTCCTGTTATCATATGGTGTGTTCTTGCATACTACATGTTTGCCACCTCTTTAATTTTTTTCCATTTCCTTGCCACTACTTCCACTTTTTTCATTACTAACTTTCCTACAGGCTTCAAACGCAAAGCTGTCTCATGAGATTTGCACTGGGCATAGCCACACCTCATTCATTATAAAATTGGACTGATCCTTCTTTCTTGTTTATTTCATTCAGAATAAATTATTATGTGGCAGTCAGAATAAAATTAACCTGCTCTAGTATATCGCATTTCATTTTTTTTTTCTTTAGCGTAAGCCTGCTATTACTTGAGACAAAATCTCTAGTTAATATGTCTAACCTGAAACTGATTTTACTTGAGCATCCCTATTTTCCCTGTACAATGACAGGTGTCCTCTTACCATTCAGGCAGATACTCGCCAATTTCGGAGGTACCATTAGAGCTGGGGAAGCCGCGGTAGCATAGTGGTTAGTACACTGGCTTCCTAGCGCATTGGTCTATGGTTTGATTCCCAGATGAGGCGGGAATTTTTTAGGTCACAAACGGCTCCTGGGTCCACCCAGCCCCAAATGGGTACCAGAGCAACCCTGGGAAGGTTAAAACGGCCGGCGTGATGCCGACCACATCACCCCTTGTGTGTCGACAGTCAAGATAATATGGGCCTAACACCATATTCCCAATATGCCTCAATGGGCGTGTAACGAGTTCCTTCCTTTACCTTATTAGAGCTGGGTCGGCTCAGGAGCCGTTCAGGTTATTCCAGTCCCTGGTCGACGACGCTTCTTCAAATGTCTTTGCCAGGGTCTAACCTGAACAGCAGTGGAGAGGGGAGAGGGTAAAGCACCTCAATCTTGTCTCCTGTCAAGTCACAATGTTTTAAAGATGTTTTATATAGGCAGTTGCCCCAATCCCCCCTACCTTTCTAGGATTTGGTGAAACCTCCTAACCTTCAATATGTGATCAGTAAAATAAAAAATAAACCACCTACAACTCAATTCCTGCTTTTAACCTACATTTACATTTGAGTCAATTGTTTTCATATTCTTTGGTGCCTTGTAAACAATGAGTTTCTTACAAGTCATGAACTTTAGATAATTATATACAATTAAGATAGAATTTTAGATTAACAAATACCTAGTATAGACCACCATAATTTCTGAAAAAGATCACTTAAAACTGTCCAAAATAAATTCTTTATGGGTGCAGCATATTGCAATATAAATTTTTCTTCTCTGAGCATTAACAGTATACCATACATCCAAGCCACAATATTATTAAAGCTTCTAAACAATGTTACAAATAGTGTACATACCTTAACATCTGTTTCCTGCTTTATTTCTGCAAACAGACTTGTGTCATTAGCTGCCACATTTCTTCCAGCCTGAAAGCAATGAACTGTATTAGATGTACTACTGTAGGTATCACATTAAGAAAATAAAGTTATAATAAAAATATATTACACTAACACTTGAATACCATCAACACCAAGCAATAATTATTGTTAAATAGTGAGGCTTAATGCAGCTGCAATAGCCATAAACTTGCTTGTTGTATCTTAATCAAGATCATCCCTGTAATTTTTCTGTTATTTACCTATATACAAATATGTCTGCTCATGGAAGCTACGACAGAAGAACTTGAGTTAAAGATTTTGGACCTTCAGAATGATGTTTAAAAATCTCATTTATATGATAATGAATGTCTGGAATAATTTCGACCAAAAAAGTCAATTTTTAAAAAGATTACAGTGGATCACTGATGCTGAAATGGATGATTGCATAACTATAAAAAGTTGGTCAGTGACATACTGTGCCAAAGATCATACTAAATACACTTTTGTTTTGACTCAAATAATTTGAAGATCAATTTAGTTTTTTAACCCTGATTATTTGTTATACAGTTGTGTAACTCATAATCCGAACATCCAAAAACCAAGATATATCGAAAACTGAAGAGTGTTTTGGCTGACTTTTGGGCTACTTTTAAGTTTTCAAAACAAATAAAAAAAATGATTTTATTATTTTTAACTGGTATGCAGGGTACTGAACACGCACAATGTTCAGTTTATCACATTTCATCCTCTTGAAGTGCAAGCGCAGTATAAGCTGGCTGAAGCGGCCTTTCTGAGTCTGTAACAGACTTTAACATATTGGTAGTCTCAGGTCCATTGATCTGTGGTCCTACCTTTGTTAAGACATTGCGCATATACATATATGATAGTAATAATTGTTTGTGAGTTTTATTTTCTTAGCGCACGATTGTGCACTAGTGGGAGTATGGGTTATCCCGTGCGCACATGTTGCCAAACATTAGTCGACGTCAGAGCTTGGTTGCAGAAGCCAGCTTTCCAAGATCAGTCCATTGATCTGTGGAGTTTGAATCCGTGTTTTGGATACAAGATATTTTTATATGACCCGTCCTTCTGTTCAGAAGATGTGGACGGTGGTCATTCACGTAAGTGTGATCGCTCTCATCAGTCACCTTCGTGCTCATAGACTATCCTAACATCCTAATAAGTGGATGAACAGAGTGGTCTTCATCACTTGTGATGGACGAACAACATAAGATCGCTCTGATGAGAGCGCAAGTATTATGACAGTTTTATTCTAACTTTGTTCGAGACGTGAGCATCTAGTTGGAATCGACGACCTGTCGGTACCAAAATGGATTCACGGATTGAGTATGTATTTTATTGAAAAGCGACAGATGCTTATCAAGGGATTATTGGAAAGTAACGTGGATTTTGTTAAAATAATTCATTCGCCAGCCGTCTTGAGAGTTTCGGCTTATGGCAGAGGTGATTCAAGTATTCAATATAAATAAGTTTATACGCCAAGAAAGTCTTTGGTGGAAAAATGTTCAGATATTCTATGATAATTATTTACGAGGCCAATTAAGTAACGGACAGGCTTATTAGAGAGACCTTAGATGTAAGGAAACATAATGAGGATCTCGCGGTCATTGTCAAGGTTAAAGGACGATTGAATGTCACCTTATAGTATAACTGCCTGTTACGGTATTTTATTGGCATGGTCTGCTAGAGGTTAGCAGCATAAGATTAAGAGGTGACCACGTTTAATATAATGTAAATAATTGTTAGTTTAGTGTACGCGATACACACGATTGATTATGACGTGTATGCGTTGGTATGTCACGCACCGTGACTAGGTTACCACACCCCTTTCTTGTATGACCGTCGAACGGATAAGACGTGTCATTGTATTTATGCAGTGTCGGGCATGGAGTGCCACACAGATTATATTATAATTAATGATGGACATGGGTCAGTCCAATGTTATGATTCGGAGGAAGAATGTTACAGGTTAGTAAGTGACTAAACCTAAGTCGAGATAGATTTATAATTATTGACGAACGCATAATCTCACTGTCGGTCGCTGGGATCACCAGCCACGCGTGCATACAGTTATGTCGTTCTGTCTATTTGTTATTTGACACGGACTGAATTGAAGATAAATCATAATTCAAGGAAGGAACAGAACTTTATATATTTATGCTTCATGACAACCATTGTTTGAAATATTGTCTATAATCTTCTATGTAATAAATACATGTGGACTCATAAAGGACTTATCCCATTATTGAATATCAGAAGTTCAACCGTCAGTATGATGGATACAAAGCTTTACACCACCACTTGCGAAACTAACCATCTATCAGCACGATGCTCTATAATAATCATGATTGACTAATTCTCCCCGCAATAACATAACACGCAACCTTGCAACGAGAAAACCGTTGGGCCCTTATGCCACAACAAGAAGAGGCGTACCGCCACAACCAGAAATAAACAAAACCGCTACAAATGGTGGCCGGTATGGGGAGCGAAATAAGAATGAAGAAAAAATTTCTTATTTACAAACTGATAGACTGTTTATCATTACAAGAAACTATTCAAGTCACATGATTCCGAACATGACGTGGCTTGTGTAACTATGCAAATCAGTGACGTCACAATATTCTGTGTACAAGCCAACGATCGAAGGACGAAGCCAGCTCACCTACTGTTTCATTGAAGAATATAACTTCTCGATAGACCAAATGATTGAAACGACATTATTTGCCAACAAGGAGCAAACAGTCCTATACACTAGTCTAGTCCGTTGGTGAAGATCGCATCGGACGACGGGTTAAAAGATAAGTCTCATTTCGTGACTGTTGTCATTGAGAAGAAACATTACTGAGTCTAGTTCACATTTGCAGGCATGTCCATTCTATATGTTATATATGTACTTTATATCTGTTTTCATTGTTTGTGCTGTGCCTAATTCGTGGGAGTTTGGAGCGGTGATTCGGAATGAATAAATTATGGCTCTAAGGATTGCCGATATTCATTCTGAATGTTCTTTAGGGCGGTGAATTAAATTGCATTTCGCGGAGAACGCGTCGACGACATTTCCGGGGCTTGTTTCGTTCGGGATTGCATTTAATTCACATTATATGTTAGATGTCTAGTTCTGTGAAATAATCGTTGTATTTTATTGTATTCAGTTTAAATTTTATTTAGTTCTGTAACAATGTTGGTAATCTATCATGTTTTTTCTGATCTTGCTATTATTCAGTTCATTTTTTTTTTGTATAACCGTCAATGAGTCCATGTTTGCGTCATTAATTTTTGTGTACACAGATTTAACTCTATATTCAGTTAACCTTCACCCTGCTCTATATTTCCGGTTAGTAGATTTGGTTTTATAATATCAATTTTTATTGTAGAAATGTCTTGTCTCGTGATAATATTGTTTGTTTATCCTTGGTTAACCCATTGTATTGTTTGTTCTCATTTCATCTGTTCATGATTTAATATTAATACTATAATTTCTTGCTTAATAAGAGTGTATATGAATATAATTAAAATTTTATGACTTTTAAGGAGAATTAGGGACTTTGCACCAAGTTGCAGTGGTAGTCCAAGAAATGGGCGATGCACTTTATAGCTCATGATTAAGGCATAATATAATAATATATATATTTATAAAATAATTTGACTTTTTAGTCTGTCCTGCATATAAAAGACATAGTGTATATTATTTAGTACATTTTTCCAGTACTAAAAGATTTACTTAGCACATATCACTGATTGAATGATATAATACTTGAGGAATAATACCATTAATTATTAGGTGCATGATAGTAATTCAGCACCCTAAATAGATAAATATCATAACTATTTATGATATATTAACGAGTATATATGTAATATTTTCCCAACATAGTATGTCTATGTATGGAATTTACAAATAATAGTTAGATAATATTACAATTAATTAAATTGAACATTCCCAGATTAAGTTCAATAATATTGTGATTGTTTATATTGACTATTCATAGATTGAATAAGCACAATAATTACTTAGAATTTATTGGTGATTATTACATAGCCATTACGTACAATATTAACGTCAAGATGCTTCATTTAGAGCATTTTGTTAAAATTGGAAAAGATTATGGCTACAAATCACAGGAACTTCGTCAGTTCGCAGAAGCGGAACTTGCAAAATAAAAGGCAGAGATGGAAGAACTTGAAAGAAAGGAGGCTGAAAAGAAAGCAGAATTAAGACAAGAAGAAGAAAGAAAGGTGGCAAGAGATGAAATCCTACGGATTGAAGAAGAGAATAAATTGAAACGACAAGAAATCATACTGCAGCAAGAAATGGAATTGCAACGGCTTAAATTGGAAACAGCAAAACTTAATTCACAGGGTGCTGCAGCAAATCAAAATGATATTGCTCAATCTGGATCTTCATCCACCCGACTTAAAGGTAATTATTACTTTAAACTACCACCATTCAAGTTACACGTGGGTGACCTTTCATCGTGGCTGGCGCGCTTTGAGGATATATGTAAGGTCAATGGCCTTGACAGGACTGCATGGGCACTTAAACTTAAAGAATTTCTGGATGGCGAACCTGCAAGTGCAGCACAAAATATAGATCCAACATTATCAACAGACTATGAGGCCATTAAGACGTTGTTACTACGTCGTTTCCACTTGAACGAAGAGGCATGTAGATTACGGTTTAAAAGTTTGTTGCCAGATAACAATAAAGATTTCACAGGTTTTATTGCTAACATACGCAATACTTTTAACAGATGGGTTGAACTGGCAGGTGTCAACAAATCTTACGACAAGTTAGTCGATTTGTTATTGAGGGATAAAGTATTATCTTCTGTCAGCCCACCATTCTTTGCTTATCTGCAAGAAAGAAAACCAGAATCTATTGATGAGTTAGAAAAAATGTCTTTAAATTACTGCACAGCTCATCCGAATGCTAATATTTCTGGCTCGTTGATAAGAGAACCACTTCCTGTAGCCTCCAATATGGCACATCATAATCATAACAAACCTAGAACACACAGTGTGGACAGAGGTAGGTTCAAAGGAAACTATGACATTAATTTTCATAAGGGACAGAATAACTTTAACAATAACTTTAATAGAGGAAGACAACAAACCAGAAATTATTCACCTCAGTCAAGATACAACAGTAATCCACGTCCCTCAAGTTATAATCGGTCATATAATTATAATAATGATAACAAGTGGAACAATAGCGATAATTATAACTCGAGACATCGAGATAACAGTTACAATAGAGGACAACGGGATAATTCATCCAATTATTCTCGTCATCGTTCTCATTCTCGTAGATCGACAAATTATAACCATAATACAGGGGCAGCCGTTACTACTGCTACAACCCCTGGGGTTCAGAGTTCACCTACTGATAACAAAATACAGTCTTCGTCTACTTGTTTTGCAATGAATTATAACGTGGCAAATAGTTGCCCAACATGTAATCTTATATTTCAGAAAGCAAAAGAGACAGTTCTGAACTGCGGACACATTCTACCAGAAGTCAGTCTAGCAGTCAATGACGGAACAGGCTCGCTGATCTTCAACAGAGGAAAAGTTAATGGATCCATTGTCTCAGTCTTAAGAGATTCGGGATCGACCACGATCGGAATCCGTCAGACACTTGTTCATCCGAATTGTGCAACTGGAGAACATGTCAGGTGTATGACCTTTGGTGGAACCATAGAATGTTATCCAACAGCTATTATCTATATTGATACACCGTTTTTCACAGGCAATGTTAAAGCATGCATGGTAAGAAACCCAATTGCCGACCTTATGGTGGGATGCATACACGGAAGTAAAGATTGCACACCAGAAGAGATTATTGAATGGGAAAAAAATAATCTATGCATCGGAAATGCAGCAATAACCAGAGCACATACGAAACAATTAGAGACTATGGACACTGAAAACAAGGAAACAGATGATCATGAAAGTATCGAGATTCATTCTGCTATTGACCGAGTATCCTTTGCTGCAAAACAGAGGGAAGACAGGTCACTAACAAAATTTTTTACACTGGTCAACAAAGTTGACAATCTTTCTATGAACAAAAAAAATAGTCATTGGTTTAGTATTAAAAATGACATTTTATTAAGATGTTTTATGGATAAAACTCAGATAAGACAACAAGTCATGGTACCTTTTGCTTTTAGGCGGTACATACTTCAACACGCACATGATTCTAAGTGTGCAGGTCACATGGGTTATACTCGTACACGTTCGCGAGTATTATCTTCTTTTTTTTTGGCCGGGAGTATCACGAGATATTTCACAGTACGTACGCTCCTGTACGATATGCCAAGAAGTGAAAGCACGGGGAGCCTTTCACACGGCGCCTATTCAGGCTTGTGACATATCTGTGAGACCTTTCGACAAAATGGCCATTGATATCATTGGCCCACTTTTACCATCAGCCAGAGGACATAGATTTATTCTCACTTGCATCGATTTATGCACACGATGGCCAGAAGCCATCCCATTGAAAACAACCACCACCACAGATGTAGCTGATGCACTACACCTGATCTTTTCTAGAGTAGGTTTTCCTAGAAAACTTTTGTCAGATCATGGTTCTCAATTTATATCTGAGACTATGACGGAGGTAATGAAGACTTGGCAAATAGATAGAAATCTCAGCAGCATTTATCACCCAATGAGTAATGGTGCTGTAGAAAGACTTAACCGCACACTCAAACAAATGTTACATAAAGTTACAGTTAACCATCCACAGGACTGGGACAGAGTTCTACCAGCGGTGTTATTCGCTTATCGAGAGGTGCCACATGAACAAACTGGCTTCTCTCCATTTCAACTAGTCTTTGGCGCTCCACCAAGAGGTCCTATGGGACTGATAAAAGATTTATTAATAGATTCTGAGATGACTCAGGACACTCAGTCATCCTATGAGTATGTAATTAATCTCCGGAATAACATTATTGATGCCTGTAAAATGGCAACAGCTTCATCTGAGGCTGCGAAAGAGAAAGCTAGAACTTTCCAAAACAGTAATAGACGATTACGTCAATTATTTCCAGGAGATCAAGCTTATGTGTTATTGCCACATAACAATAATAAATTACTAATCTCGTGGAACGGTCCTTACCAGGTTATCAATAAGATTTCTGATGTTGATTATGTCCTGGACATTAAGGGACATCACAAAATATTTCACATAAATATGCTCAAGCATTTCATACTCGACCTGAACATCTACAAGCTATTTTTCACGAATTAGATGACACTTTCAGACCTACATGTCACTATTCTAATTTATCTGTTATCCAGGAAGAAGAATCTTCTTTTCCTGAGGTACAGTTAGCTTTACCTGTACCTGTAGTACAATCTAGCGAATCTTGGCGGGACGTAACCATCTCTTCGTCGGTTACACCGCAACAGCATCAAAAGATTGCTGATCTTTTACAATCTTACCCAGATGTGTTGACCGATGTTCCAGGTCGCACATCAGTCATTAGTCATGACATCACTCTTAATGATGATACTCCAATTCGGGTACATCCTTATTCTGTTCCTCTACACTTTCTTACTAAAACTACTAAGGAACTTGAACAGATGTTATCTTTAGGAATTATCGAAACTAGTAATTCCCCATTTTCTTCTCCATTAGTTATTGTCCGAAAGAAGGACAATAACATTAGACTATGCGTCGACTATAGAAAATTAAATGCACAAACGATAGTTGATAGCGAACCACATCCACTTCTCGATGACTTACTGCCACGTCTATCGACAGCAACTATATTCACTAAGATAGACTTAACTAAAGGTTATTGGCAGATACCACTAACCGAAAAAGCTAAATACTACACCGCGTTTTCAACTCCGCTAGGTCTATACCAGTGGAATGTGATGCCTTTTGGGCTTGTTAACGCTCCAGCTACCTTTGTTTGCATGATGCGACACATTTTTTCAGGTAGACCAGACATTATTACATATATAGACGACATATGCTTATTTAGTTCATCTTTTGAGGAACATTTTTTGGGTCTTGGATACGTTTTTGATACCTTAAGAAGGTACAAGTTAACTGCTAAACCTACAAAATTACAGGTAGCATTTCATGAGATCACTTTTTTGGGTCACATTATT
The DNA here is from genome assembly GCA_024509875.1 of Oreohelix idahoensis. Taxonomy (NCBI): domain Eukaryota; kingdom Metazoa; phylum Mollusca; class Gastropoda; order Stylommatophora; family Oreohelicidae; genus Oreohelix; species Oreohelix idahoensis. The sequence goes on from JAMPIV010012897.1 coordinate 68,313, forward strand.
GGAGCAGGATATATCCGAACACTACCCAGTACAGTTTCAAAAATTTTAAACATTTCCGTCCCTCAAACGAAGAAACAAGTGAGAAGCTTGTTAGGTCTAGTCCAATATTACAGTAGATTCGTACCTAACTTGTCATCTATCACGGCTGTTTTGTCCTCATTACTAAAGAAAGACATGCCAGTGAAGGTGACATGGACTGACGAATGTGACAGAATTTTTCGGCAAATAATTTATATATTTTCAAATCCACCTATTTTGAGACTAACTGATGCTTCTAAAAAGTTCATTCTTCGTACAGATGCGAGTAACTACGGAATTGGCGCATGTTTGCTCCAATACCATGACGATATCCTCCACCCAAACCTCTACATCTCACGGAAACTCAAACCACCTGAAGTCAAGTATTCAACTGTCGACCGCGAACTTTTAGCAGTCGTTTGGGCGATAACGAAGTTGGAAAAATTCTTACTAGGTGCCCCTTTCGTGGTACAAACAGACCAGAGGGCCGTAGCATCACTACAACGAGCAAATCACAAAAGTCCAAAGCTGACCAGATTCGCTATACTCCTTCAACCTTTCGAGTTCTCAATCGAGTACATCAGAGGATCCGACAACGTCTTGGCGGATACTTTATCTCGAAATCCTAATGATGTCGATTCCTAATCCACGTTGTTTGTTTCAAATACAATACTATTCACAGAGAAACTTAATCAAAGGACATAGCACCATCGTTGCTTTTTGACACATGAATGAACCATTGACTCAGCTGCTTCCTAAAGACAGATTATACGCAAAGTGACTGCAATCAATTGACACTATATTCGTCTTTACGCCGGGACTTTCCTGGTTTACATTCGTCACAATACTGTTTCAAAACACTTCGGAGATAATAAATGACATTCCATTCGAACTAATTCGTTATATAACTTGATTCAGAATGCTTGAACATTTTGTCTAATGGAAATTCAAAGATCAAGACTACGAATGGATCTTCATATCCAATGTTAATTACTTTTAATTTAGTCTTTAAAACTAGTCCACATTAAAATGACAAGTGAGTTGAATTTAAAAAAAAAAAAAAATGAAACTTAAAAAAATGAAAGAAAGAAAAGAAAACTCACACAATTCTTTGATTATATTCTTAGAATTACATGATTATATTGCATATTTAATAATTATGTCAATACATCACATACTATTGTTTAAAGTCGTTAGATAGGTATTAATAACTTAATACTACACTTACTTGATGTTCAACACACATAACTTAGTTAAATTTATACATCATTTTTCTTTTTTTTTCCTCTACTTTATTCTTTATTCGTTATTATGTCTTTCTTTAACATATCCTCTCATTTTTCTTACATTAGATTTTCAAAACTTTATTTTTATTCCATACTTAGTATAGTTAATTAAGTTAATTTTAACACTTTAGATTAGTCTGACATGACATTTCATCACGACATATTTTAAGTTAATTAATTATTTAATTAGAGATCAACATTACCATTCTCTTTTAGTTCTTATTACAATTTATATTTATGTATGATATAAATAATTAATATATTACATGACTGTTAGTTAGTCGACATGACCATGACATTGGTTCTAGACAGAACGTCGTAGGCCATATGCCGCAATTTTGTTAAATTTTTTTTTTTTTGATATTGTTAACATTTTTGGTATTTATTTAGATTGGTTTTTTTTTTTTTTTTTTTTTTTTGAAAAAATCTATCTAATAGATTTTTTCCCCCCAGTGGACAGGGAATTGTTACGGTATTTTATTGGCATGGTCTGCTAGAGGTTAGCAGCATAAGATTAAGAGGTGACCACGTTTAATATAATGTAAATAATTGTTAGTTTAGTGTACGCGATACACACGATTGATTATGACGTGTGTGCGTTGGTATGTCACGCACCGTGACTAGGTTACCACACCCCTTTCTTGTATGACCGTCGAACGGATAAGACGTGTCCTTGTATTCATGCAGTGTCGGGCATGGAGTGCCACACAGATTGTATTATAATTAATGATGGACATGGGTCAGTCCAATGTTATGATTTGGAAGAAGAATGCTGCAGGTTAGTAAGTGACTAAACCTAAGTCGAGATAGATTTATAATTATTGACGAACGCATAATCTCACTGTCGGTCGCTGGGATCACCAGCCACGCGTGCATACAGTTATGTCGTTCTGTCTATTTGTTATTTGACAAGGACTGAATTGAAGATAAATCATAATTCAAGGAAGGAACAGAACTTTATATATATTTATGCTTCATGACAACCATTGTTTGAAATATTGTCTATAATTTTCTATGTAATAAATACATGTGGACTCATAAAGGACTTATCCCATTATTGAATATCAGAAGTTCAACCGTCAGTATAATGGATACAAAGCTTTACACCACCACTTGCGAAATTAACCATCTATCAGCACGATGCTCTATAACGATCATGATTGACTAACTCTCCCCGCAATAACATAACACCCAACCTTGCAACGAGAAAACCGTTGGGCCCTTACGCCACAACAAGAAGAGGCGTACCGCCACACCAAGAAATAAAACCGCCACATTGTGTTTTTGGTGTTATAGTGTATTGGTGTGTGAGTGTAATCTAGTTTTGGCCTTTTGTAGGAAAAGATTGGATTGGACCTATTCTATTAGGTTGTGGCTGTGTTTGTTCTATGGTGGAGTCTAGCAGACGAATTTCCTGCGGCTACCCTGCATAACATTCCAAGCTCTGTTGGTGTTAGCGGTATTTGTGGGGTGGGTATTTATAGTGTCGTGTACATTCAGTATTTCTTGTGTTCCGTTTAAGTGGTGTGTTCTCTTGTCCTATCTTTCTATCTTGTAAATACGTTTACAGGTTGCCCTTGTTTTCGTTCGTGCTCAGTCACGCAGTGTAGATATTAATCTATCTCTTCTCTTTGTATTCTATCAGCTATTTCCTCGTGACTGGAATTTTGTTTTTGTGGAGTGATGTGTGTGTTTCTTTCATCTGTGTAGTCCACATTTGTGTCCATTTTGCCATAAGAACTACTTGCTCAACAGAGAGTATTGAGTTTAGTAATAATTAGAGGGGAATTGGATTATAGCACTAGTGTGGGTGACAGTAAAGACTGTGAAGTAGAATCTAATTGGTGACTAAGTCGATATAGTGGTGTCGTAGCACCATAGAGTTTCATAAAGTTGTTATTATAAAACTAGTGACTATGGGAAGTTGATACAGTGTTGTCACGGTATCATAAAGTGTTGTATACAAGTAACGACCTGATAAAGTTGGATATTTTATTCCCGTTAATGATATCCACCAAAAGGATGAATATAAGTGGATGGAAGCAGACATCATCATCATCAGTTGATAAGATCTCAATGGTGTTGTTTGCTCCACTGTAGTGTATGGAATGTCAACTTGACCTACGCAGTGGTGTGTAGACATGGATTGAGTGTATAATGTGCGAATGATAATAAAGGTTCGTGGTGTTGACAAAAAATGTTCTTTTCTCACACTCATGTATGGCTGGAAGTCATCGACACCAACGACTGTGTACCTTTACTAAAGTTTAATTGGACGTACACACTCGACAGCACAGATAGTGACAAATCACAGGTTGGCATAATACATCATGGTACAGTGGATAACTGGTCTTGCAATGTTATGTTACATGGGCACTCATGTAGATTAATATTATAATGGACTGTCAGTAGCCAAGCCCTCAGTATCGCCCATACATATATATCATCTGACTTTACTGACTGAGCACGTCAGCTTATAAACAATATTTCAGATGGCTTCTAAACCTAATCTCGTTTAGCGACGATTCTCCCACATAATGTTCAGCACATATTTTTTTCATATAATAATATTGAACCGCTGATAAAGGGTTCTCCTGTGTAGCAGTGATCTCTGGACTAAACAAGCGATAATACGGGCATCCCCTTTTCTCTTCTTGAAAGTCACTACATGTTTAGATCCAAGATGGCTTCACTCGTGAGCTGTCACTCACGTTTGGATACAGATAATGAATCTGTCCTAAAGTTAGTCATTCATAAAACATTGCATTGCTCTGTAGATTTGATCATGAACAATTGACTGCATTCTACAGAATATAGTGCTGCTAGGAATCGAAGTCGTTTTCATCGAGTCAAATATATTCTCTTATCGAAAATGGTGGCTTCGTACGAGAGTTCATAAAAGTATCTTGGATTACCTTGGTATAAGAAATATGAAACTGCCATTCCTTGGCAATACGAATAAACACTGGGGTAAAGCATACACGATAGGTCTAGACGACTATCACTTTCCCCACAAATACTGAGATCACTTTTTCCCCGGCGACAGGCCGACATAGAAGACACAGTCCCTATCAGGACGAAGCCAAATCACACCACTCTCTAGCGACACATCCGCCGAATAGCCTTTGACCTCTCTAGAGACAACAGAACATATAGTTCGACTTAGATATGTAAAGATATACAGATATAAGACAGACTCGTCCTACTCAGACAAACAATACACATAAATTCAGGCCATAGATATTCTGAAGCAAGAACAATCTATTACTACCCAAACAAAGAATAAATCGCAGAAATAATGGATTCATCCGCGGAGTTTGATCGAAGAGACGGCACAACTTTCAAGGGAAGTAACTCAATAATGACTTTCCCTTAAGCACTAAAAAATTACCTATGTATAATATTGTAAGATATCAAAGACTGCACGTAACAGTCTTACCACACCTCCCGGGAAAAAAAAAATGGAACATTTTTTTTTTTTTTGAAATACATCTAGGAGCAACGTACAATAGGCTCACAACGCATGAATAATGCGCAGATGAAAATATCAGGAATACCTATAACGCCTAATATGAGGCTAAGTCGACTTATGGAGCGACTGGTGAGAATGTGTCTCATAAACTGAGAGAAATTATTTCTCTACAAGTATATTTTTCCAGGAAGGTGTCATCAAAGTATAATACAATTCTGGCAATTACACAATGCCTAAAAAATTCATATCATCATTTCGTATTAGATATCTTAAATTTATGATTTATGAAGAAAAAATCATCAAAGCACAGCGGTGAATAAACATCAATGAACCGCTATGTAGTGATACAATCATTATATTATTAAATTACAAATGTGTATCTATCATGATATAGAAAAGGAACTACTATAGAACTAGACATATCAAGAAGTCTAAGCCCTAATAGTTATGTGGAATCATGTGGGCATCTTGACAGAATGTCTGCCATCACATTATCTGATCCACGAATAGCTCGCACAGAGAAATGAAAAGGTTGAAGAGCAATTGCATATCGAGTAGACCTCGAGCTCTTCAAATTCTTACTCTGTATAGCAGTAAGAGCTTTTTGGTCGGTTTCTACTATGAAATGTGCGCCTAGAAGGAATCTCTGTAGTTTGAGGATCGACCAAACCATAGCTAATAGCTCACGGTCTAAAACCGAATAATTCCTTTCTGCCGCATTAAGTTTTCTGGAAATATACATTACAGGATGCAGAGTTCCAGAGTACTCTTGCATTAGTGCCGCTCCAATCCCAGTGGATGAAGCGTCACTACGAAGAACGAATGTCTTATCTTTAGTGGGTAGCACTAAAATAGGTGGTGTTGAAAACAGTGTTTTAATCTTATCCAGAGAGCATTGGCATTCCTGAGACCAGTGGACCACATTAGGCGAACCTTTCTTTAGAAGTGTTGAGAGAGGTGCCATGATAGAGGATAGATTCTGAATGAATCTGCCATAAAATTGAATAAGACCTAACAGACTTCTCACCTGTTTTTTAGTCTTAGGGATTGAGATGTTAAGTATCTTACTAGTATTATGGTCCTCTGTCTTTAGGAAACCATGACCAACTCGGTGGCCTAGGAAAGAAATTTCGCTAAAACCAATATAGGCTTTAGAGGGTTTCGCTGTCAGGTTGTGCTCACGCAAAGTAGACAGCAATTCATCTAACCCTGAATAGTGATCTTCCCAAGTATCGCTGAAAAGACAGATGTCGTCTAGATATGCAATGACATCTGACCGATAAGATAGGATTCGGCGCATCATGCGTACGAACGTAGCTGGTGCGTTCATAAGACCGAAAGGCATAAAATTCCATTGGAACAAACCTCTAGGTGTTGAAAAAGCCGTGAGAGGTTTGGCGCGTTCAGATAAAGGAACTTGCCAATATCCTTTAGACAAATCAAGTTTAGTGAAAAAATGAGATTTGGAGAGTCGAGTAAGTAGCTCTTCCAGTAAAGGCATAGGTTCGGCATCGAACTTCGTTACTTGATTCAATTTTCGATAGTCAACGCAAAGACGTATGTTATTGTCTTTTTTACGCACAATAACCATCGGCGAAGAATATGCAGAGGTGGATGGTTCGATTATTTTCAAATCTATCATCTCATCCAACTCTTTCTCGACCTGTGCTTGAAAATGTATAGGTATAGGATAAGGTCTAACCCTAATAGGAGTATGGTCAGTTAGAACAATGTCATGTTGAATGACATTCGTTTGTCCAGGGATGTCAGTGAGTACATCCTGAAATGTTTGCAACATAGTTGAAACTTGTCGCTGTTCTCCTAGAGACAAATCAGGAGAGACAGTAACGTTCTTCCATGATTCACTGGAATGAAGTGGGATCATTGGAAGAGGAAGATTTACATCTGAAAAACTTGTTTCCTCATCCTGTATCACGGACAGTGATGAGTAATGACCATGTTGTACTGGAAAATTGTCCGTTGCTTGGAAAATGGGTTGCAAATAATCCGGACGTTCATGGAATTCAGTAAGCATATTGATGTGGAAGGTTTTATGCTTCCCATCAATATCGACAATATAGTCGACATCGGAAATTTTCGATATTATATCGTACGGACCTTTCCAAGAAATAAGTAATCTGTTTTCCCTACAAGGTAGTAATACAAATGCTTTGTCACCAGGACAAAGTTGTCGTAAGCATCTCTTCTTATTGGCAAATTGCCTTGCCTTCTGTTTCGCAAATTCAGAAGAAGAAGTTGCTAATTTGCATGCTTCGATAATTTTTTGTCTCAACGCGATGACATATTCGTAGGATGACTTTGTGTCATCGTCAATATTGTCAGATGTTATGAGATCGTGAAGCAACGACATAGGGCCACGCGGACGCGCGCCAAAGACGAGTTCAAAGGGAGAAAATCCCGTATGTTCATTGGGTACCTCTCTGTAAGCGAAGAGGGCCGCAGGTAAAACTCTGTCCCAGTCTTGAGGATGATCCTCAGTTATCTTCCCCAGTAAGTTTTTAAGTGTTCTATTAAGGCGTTCGACCATACCATTAGACATTGGATGGTAGATACTACTTAAAGATCTATCTATCTGCAGAGTAGACATTACTTGAGACATGGTATCTGATATTAGTTGGGTGCCATGGTCTGACAATATCTCTCCGGGGAACCCCAGACGAGAAAATATAAGCCAAAGAGCATCTGCAATATCAGCAGTAGTAATGCTCTTCAGAGGAATAGCCTCTGGCCAACGTGTGCACATATCAACACACGTCAAGATAAACTGATGTCCTCTGGCAGACTTGATCTTAAATGGACCAATAATGTCTATGGCCATTTTTTGAAACGGCCGAATAGGAATGTCCGCCGCCTGAATGGGTGCAGCATGCCGTGGACCTTTGGATTTAACTTCCTGACATACTTTACAAGATCGACAATAAATACGTATGTCCTTGTTTACCAATGGCCAAAAGAAAGCCGCAAGGACTCTTGACTTAGTACGGGAAAAACCCATGTGTCCAGCACACTGAGAGTCGTGAGCGTGCTGCAAAATTTTAACTCTCAAATTCTTGGGAACCAGGATTTGAGAATGACTTGACGTAATGGAGTCTTGAACCATACGTACAAGTACGCCATTCTTCTTTGTAATCCACGATTTACGACTTGTGTCTTTATTCGGATCACCTTTAGTTGCAAGAATGAAGAATTTCTTCAGAGTGGGATCATCTTCTTGCTGTTTTATAAACGAGTCACGAGAAATTACCAAGGGATTATCTTGGTTATGCACTTCATTATCTTCAATAGATGAAGTTTGAGGCATATTAAGAGCCTGAGCTCTAGTGACTACAGCGTTAGCAATCTGCATGTTTTGCCTTTCCCACGTGGAAATTTGTTGCGGAGTGCATTCCTTGACTCCATGAATGCGACCGATGATGAGGTCAGCGATCGGATTCGGAAGAAGACATGCGTGTACATCTCCTGTAAAGAAAGGAGTAGCAATCCTAATGATAGCAGTAGAGTATTTCTCTAATGTGCCGCCAAATGTTACACATTTGACTACTTGTCCAGTGGCACGGGAAGGATCTACGAGTGACTGCCTAACACCAATTGTGGTGCATCCAGAATCAAATAGCACAGAGACTGGATTGTTATTCACTAAACCCTTATGTAAGACAAGAGAACCTCTTCCATCATGCGCGACTGATGCTGGAAGAGCAGGAAGAGGATGGCCACAGCTTAAAGTAGACACTGTGGTTGGCTCAAATAACGTTTTGCATTGGGGGCACTGAGATGCTCTCCCAAAATCAAAAGCGGCACATGCCATATTACTAGCATCATTATTATCTTTACTCTGTTTATAGGCTTCATGGGACTCTTGTTGTACAGAGTTTGCCTGAAAATGTGGTTTATGTCTTTTGTTTTGAGATCTACCTCGGTTATTATCACCTCTGTAGTTATTGTTACCTCTATTGTAACCCCTATTTGGGTTTGAGTCATAGTTCCCTTGGTTACCATTATCATATTCATTATAATGAGTATCTCTGTAATTATGATCTTGTTGACTCCAAGACGGATAACCCTGATAGTTTCTATAATTACTTCCTCTACGGAAATTCCTATAATTATGACCACCCCTGTGTCGAGAGCTATCAGGTCGTCTCCAGTTCTTTGAAGAAGAACCCTGAAATGATTGGTTACCTTGGTTTTGATAACTATTATGGTTACCTTTTTTATCAAATCTGTTTTGAGGTCCCTGAAATCTGTGTGAATAATTGGGATTGTATGGTGTTGCTGAAGCAACTGGCATACTCTCCTTAATCTTAGTGTTGCCAAAAGTCACGTCGGGGTGTGCAGTGACATATTGGGAACAATATTCTTCCATTTCTTTTAGAGATTTGGGTTTACGCTCATGTATAAATTCAAGGAAAGGTTTGTTCACACATGACATAATCTTATCTCTGAGCAACAAATCCATAAGTCCTTCATACGTTTTTTCTGTTTTGGAAAGCTCAATCCAACGATCAACTGTGAGACGTGCCTTTGCAGTGAATTCTGAGAATTCTACACCCGTCTCAGGTACCATCGTTTTAAATAAAAGGCGATAGCCTTCCTCACTTAGCTGATATTTTTTTATCAAAGCCGCCCTAATGACATCATAATTATCCTTATCTGCTTCTCCTACAAGGCATAATCTAGTCAAAGATTCACCTTTCAAGTTTTCTGATAATTGATTAGCGTATTGTGATTTATCCACATTATGTGTACGACAAGAACGTTCAAATCTATCCAGCCAGAATGTAATATCGTCACTGGACTGATTGAACGGTGGAACCTTAACCTTGTAAGTAGAAGGTTTACCATTACCACTAGATGCCTGATTAACATTACTCATACTTGTCAATCTCAATTTCTCCAACTCAAATTCATGTTCTCTTATTGCTTTTTTCTCTTCAGCATCTAATCTTTTTTGTTCAGCCTCCCTGTCTAATCTTTTTTGTTCAGCTTCCCTGTCTAATCTTTTTTGTTCAGCTTCCCTGTCTAATCTTTTTTGTTCAGCTTCACTGTCTAATCTTTTTTGTTCAGCCGCAGCTTCTCTTTCTAATTTTTTTTGTTCAGCTTCAAATCTCCTTTCCTCCACCTGCATCTGCAATTTCTTTTGTTCAGCAGCAGCCTCAGCTTCTCTTTCTAATCTTTTCTCTTCCGCCATAGCTTTTCTTTCTTCTGCAGCTAATCTTTTCTCTTCTGCCATAGCTCTTCTCTCTTCTGCAGCTAATGCTTTGTCATATTGAGCAACTGCCCATTGTTCTAATTGTTGACCAGTCTTATCAAGGGCTTTCCCTTGTGTAATGAAGTATTCTAATGTAGCCATGATGTCTAACAATAATACTAATCACCTGAATCAATAATAATACCACAAGTTCTCAATGACTTGATTAATCAGTATACTATCCCAATATCTGTGGGTCACAAGCCTTTAATAAGGTCTTGTATAATAGTAATAATAATCAGGTACTGGTTTATACCATAATCCAAGTGCAGTGCACAGGCAATTGTGTCTTATGAAATATACCTATATAAAACATATGTCAACCAACAGAATACATAAAGTACAAATAGGACTGACAATACAAGAACGTTTGCAGAAATCAAAATAAATCAAATAGGGAAATCAATGAAAATAATCACTGAATCTGCAAAGAATAACAACACAAATGACGTCACAATATATGAATATAAATTGTGAATAGAACTGAAAAGATAGAAAAGGTTAGACCAACAAATTACAAACAAATCAAAACAAAACTAAAGAACAAAGAAATATTACAAAAATAACAATAATTACAGTCTCCACAGCTAACACAAAAGCAACAGTTGTCGCAGCAAATTTTCAATCAAGAAAATTGCACCTATAGAAAACGCCCACAACGGACCCTCTATGACGTGGGATATTCTGTTGTGAGGACGCCGCCCAACCTTAAACACAACCCGCTGACATAGAAACTAACATACTATACAAACAAATAACATGTAAACATAAATATATATAAATTATGTGTATGATAGTATGTGTTGCAAAATAGGCTCAGTTTTACAGTAATGGCAAAGTTATTTTTATGAAAATAAACAAACTGCCACTTTATTCAATTAAACATTCTGGCCTTAAATATTAAAGTTCATATATGGAAAACAAGAAGATCCATCGATGAAAATAGGACTTCTTAGTTCACAAATACTGTCTTCCTGTTAACATTGACAAGAATTGATCCAACTGTTCTGTGAAACTCTGTAATGTCTAATGTAAAAAATGTCAACAACGCTGACCTACATACTGCATTCACCTGACAGGTCACGTGACAAAGTGTTGACAAAGAGCAAACCAATACTGCAAGTGTGTCGTATCAGCCACAGGAAACGGTCTGGTATCGGTAATCAGTTGACTTCTGAACTTCTGCGAGGTCAAACCCAGAAAGCTGGTCCACCAGTTGATAAAGTTGATAAAGTTGAATATTTTATTCCCGTTAATGATATCCACCAAAAAGATAAATATAAGTGGATGGAAGCAGACATCATCATCATCAGTTGATAAGATCTCTATGGTGTTGTTTGCTCCACTGTAGTGTATGGAATGTCAACTTGACCTACGCAGTGGTGTGTAGACATGGATTGAGTGTATAATGTGCGAATGATAATAAAGGTTCGTGGTGTTGACAAAAAATGTTCTTTTCTCACACTCATGTATGGCTGGAAGTCATCGACACCAACGACTGTGTACCTTTACTAAAGTTTAATTGGACGTACACACTCGACAGCACAGATAGTGACAAATCACAGGTTGGCATAATACATCATAGTACAGTGGATAACTGGTCTTGCAATGTTATGTTACATGGGCACTCATGTAGATTAATATTATAATGGACTGTCAGTAGCCAAGCCCTCAGTATCGCCCATACATATATATCATCTGACTTCACTGACTGAGCACGTCAGCTTATAAACAATATTTCAGATGGCTTCTAAACCTAATCTCGTTTAGCGACGATTCTCCCACATAATGTTCAGCACATATTTTTTTCATATAATAATATTGAACCGCTGATAAAGGGTTCTCATGTGTAGCAGTGATCTCTGGACTAAACAAGCGATAATACGGGCATCCCCTTTTCTCTTCTTGAAAGTCACTACATGTTTTGGTTCCAAGATGGCTTCACTCGTGAGCTGTCACTCACGTTTGGATACAGATAATGAATCTGTCCTAAAGTTAGTCATTCATAAAACATTGCATTGCTCTGTAGATTTGATCATGAACAATTGACTGCATTCTACAGAATATAGTGCTGCTAGGAATCGAAGTCGTTTTCATCGAGTCAAATATATTCTCTTATCGAAAATGGTGGCTTCGTACGAGAGTTCATAAAAGTATCTTGGATTACCTTGGTATAAGAAATATGAAACTGCCATTCCTTGGCAATACGAATAAACACTGGGGTAAAGCATACACGATAGGTCTAGACGACTATCACTTTCCCCCACAAATACTGAGATCACTTTTTCCCCGGCGACAGGCCGACATAGGAAACACAGTCCCTATCAGGACGAAGCCAAATCACACCACACTCTCTAGCGACACATCCGCCGAATAGCCTTTGACCTCTCTAGAGACAACAGAACATATAGTTCGACTTAGATATGTAAATATATACAGATATAAGACAGACTCGTCCTACTCAGACAAACAATACACATAAATTCAGGCCATAGATATTCTGAAGCAAGAACAATCTATTACTACCCAAACAAAGAATAAATCGCAGAAATAATGGATTCATCCGCGGAGTTTGATCGAAGAGACGGCACAACTTTCAAGGGAACAGGAAAAGAATTGGTGGAATTTGCCAAGGCAGAATTCAATTCTGTCGAAATCAAAAAGCTATGAAAGAGGAGAAGAAGGAAAGGAAAGAGAAGGAAGAGAGGGAGAGAATTGATAAACAAAATGCTCTAAGAGATGCTCAAGCTGAAGAGTTAGAGCTAAAAAGAAAAGAATTTGAATTACAAGAAAAGAAGATGAAAGAAGAGAGAATTGCAAGAAAAGAAGATGAAAGAAGAAAGTGAGTGGAAACAGAGAGAATTCAAAGAAAAGAAAATGAGAGAAGATAGAGAGTTCAAATTGCAAGAAAAGAAGATGAAAGAAGAGAGAGAATTGCAACAAAAGAAGATGAAAGAAGAGAGGGAATTGCAAGAAAAGAAGATAGAGTCAGAGTTAGAGAAGGAGAGAATGAGAATAGCTCTGGAAGAAAAAATGATGGATAAGGAGTTACAATTGAAGAAGTTAGAAGTGGGTACGAGTGGTCAGAGCTCAACTTCTGGTGGGGCTCATTGTCCTTTTAGGCTGCGCCTACCTAATTTCAATGAGAAAATTGATAGTTTGGATTTTTTGGGGAAAGATTTGAGGCCAAATATGTGGCCTATAAGGCTGATAGGGATCAGTGGCCATCTCTTTTGTCGACACTGCTAGTTGGGCCCGTGATGGAGACTTTTTATAGCCTCCCCGTGGAGGAAAGGGCTGATTATGACAACGTGAAGGAGAGATTGCTCCGGAGGTTCTGTCTAACTGCTGACGGCTACCGGACGCGCTTTAAGAACGTGATGCCTAGCTCAGACCAAGACTTCGAGGATTTTATGTCGAAGATCAAACTTCTTCTAAATAGATGGATTGAAATGGAAGGGATAACAAAGGATTTTAATGGCTTGCTTGACTTGGTGCTACGGAACAAAGTTTTGTCTTCATGTTCCAGTGAGTTGGTGGCGTTCTTTCAGGAACGTCAACCAAAGGACATTGAGTCCATGGCCCAATTAGGGCACCATTATGTCCTGGCCCTTCCAGGCAAATCCATTCAGAAGTCGCGTCTAACAGAAGATGTATTTGCCAGTGTTGGCAAAGTTCAACGCCATCCTTGGCAAAATCAGTTAGACAGGGGTCAAGAGCAGAGGTACGAGAAGCCTTCCAGCCCCTCTCAACCACATAGAGGTAGCTATGGGAACTTTCGTTCTCATGGGAACAGTCGACCAAGGGGTCAAAACCGACAATACGATACCGATAGTGACAGAAGGGAGTACCAAACTCATAAACAGGTACATTTCGAGGACTCTCAAGACGATGACCGATTTTGGTACAAAACCAAACATCATAAGCAGAGGAGTGGTTCCTCAGAGAGTCGGTCTTCTGACTCTGATGCGAGGTCTTTGTCTTCAAAGAGGTCCAACGAAAGTATACGTGATGAGAAGAAAGAGCGTGTGTGTACCAATTGTGGTGGTAGGGGTCATAGTGCTGATAGCAGCACTACCCTGATTGAGCATGCAAATTCCGCAGTTGTGTTGGACACAATCAACAGCGAGGACTGTGCAGGGTGTTGCCCTCTATTTCATACAAACGAGAGGTTGGTGCTTCAATGTGGGCATGTGGCACCATGTCTGTCGGCAGTGCATGAGACCGAGAATATAATTCTCCATGAAGGAAAGGTGGGGAATAGACCAGTCCAGGTGTTGAGGGACAACGGATGCACCACAATTGGGGTTCGTCGGTTATGCATCGACGATGCATGCCTGACAGGAAAAATTGTAAAGTGCACCACGTTCAGGGGCAAAGTTGAGACTTACCCCAGGCATGCATTAATGTGGACACCCCGTTCATTAAGGGTAGAGTAAATGCATTTGTTCTAGAGGATTTGATTGCCAATTTGATCGTCGGAAATGTACGCGGGGTGCATAGTGTCACAAGTGTAGCTGAAGCAGAGGCTCAGCATTACCAAACTTCCAAGAGGGATGATCAGAAGGTACATCGTAGGCATATGTCGCAGAAAGTACCGAAGGACATGACTAGAAGCAGTAGGGACGTATATGAAAGTCCGAAAGCTAGTGTTCGCACAGTTTTGGTGCGTAACGTGCCGCTGAGTGCTAGTTGGCGCACACTCAGATGAGTGTTTGATGAGGTTGCGCCGGTTAGGTTTGTAGAAGTATTGTCGCTACGCGACAATACCAAAATGGCACAGGTGACTTTTGAGAATAGTTGGGGTGCACGTAGGGCAGTTAGGCAGAAGCATATGTCCTTGCTTCGGAACCATCTGCTGATAGTTCAGCAATAGCTAGTGTTAGATTTTTGGTTCGCGGTTAGTAAGATGTTTTGGTTGATGCAAACTGAATCTGAGTTGCTCTGACCTACGCCCCCAGTTTTATTCTGATAGGAATATCTGAGGATTTTGTAAATTTGTAAAGATTGTGAGATTTCTTGCAATGCTTGTTTATATTGTGACATGTTATGAAAATTGTAGAGATTATGTGATACTTCGCATGTACAATGAGAGTATGGCACAACTCTGGCATTCTTTAGTTGCATAAGGATGTGCTATCTCGGCATTTGTTCGTCCATACTCCAAAGGGGGCTGGGCGTGACTCCTCTGGTGGAAGAAAACTTCGTTTTCTTTCTTAAGGGGGGGGGGAGTCACAAGATAGACATTCACGAAATTCTATACTGGTTACACTGTAGAGTGACAACACTGGTATTCATCGTTGAATACCCGTCCAGCCGGTTTTGGCTAGAGCGGAAGCCGGAAGAACGGTTTGGTGGCAAGATCAGTCTAGATATGTCCATCGGCTTGAATTGTCGTTGATGGCCGTAGTCAGCAGCTTTTGCTGGGAAAGTTATATGGATGCCACTATTGTCCATTACTTCTTGCCATTATTTTCATGAGATCAGGAGTAATGATTTGTTGCTAGTTTGATATGGTGCATGCTAGTGATTTCCTCCTGGATTGTATTTCTGATAAGCTGATTGCAATTATGTATTGCGTTTTGTCAGTAGAGTATTCCGCCTGTGAGTGATAGTCATGGCGGTTGCTGAGTAGATTATGTCTGCGACTATTATTTGGATATCTTGTTGAGCTATTGTGTGGGGCAAGTATGTGGCAGTTCTTCAGTGCATTGTGCAATGCATGTTCATGTGTATTGTTAGCCGTATGCGACTCCTCTGTGTGTGATATTCATTAAAAGGTTCAGTACCTGTTCTAGGTGTTATCATGTTATTTATGTCAGCTATTGTGTGCTATGGTTGTACCTTTGAGACAGCGAGCTAAAAGTCTAGTGTGAGAGTGCCTTAAACCCATAGTATCAGTAGAGAATTTGCTCTGACAGCACAAGTAGTCTCATGTGTTAGTTCTGACACAGTGTAAACATCAAAGATGTTCTCGCAAGAAGAAGACAAAGAAATCAAGGGCCTAAAAAATGTCAAGCTATATTTAGCTATAATTGAATTAGAAAAGGAAATGAGTTCATGTTTGTCTCCATTTCCCTTCTCTGTTTTTTTTTTCGTCTACCTCTCTTATGTCCTAAACATAGCACCATTTTATGCAGTGTTGTTTTTCTTTGTTTCTCTTCCTTGCCAGATTGTTACATTTCAATTATTTAAGAAATTCAATTCTATTATTTACATGAACTGTGAAGACAAACCTTGGCAATGGCTAAACAAAATTCTGACCTCAGTGATGCTAGACCATGTAAAAGAAGCTTTAAATAAACAAACTCATGGAAGAACAAACACATTTTGAACAGCAAAATCATATGCAGATCAGGTAGCAAGACTCAGAATCATCAATGTCAGGCACATTTATACATCAACTTTGTGGACACTGAGAATTTATTTCCAGGTTTTTACTGAAGTCTTTGTTGTGTATACAAACATACTTCAAACACTTCAGTTTGTTGTTAGTCTCAAAATTGAGCCTTGTGATCACAATATTGATTGGTAGTGATTGTAAAAAACCCTTTACATAACCTATGATTTTGAATTTCATGTCATCCAGGAGTGTTATTGGAATGGCTTCTCTAAAGATTCAGACATTAATTCCCAGACAGTTGCAGGCATTAGCAGGGAGAGATTAAGAGAGCATAAAGTAAAACAGTCAGATATATGGAGAAATGAAGGTACACATGTAAATAAGCTTATTTTTTAAGCAATGGAGCATCTCAATTGAGGCTGAATGCTGGTGCATATGATGTAAGCTAGTGTGCTGTTTTTATTGTGTTACTTCAAGATGTTTGCCACCCCATGGATCTTCTGGATCATTCTGTAACACTGTTTTCTTCTATAGCTAATTTATTGGAGGAGGGTTTAAAAAGTAGTCATGGTGAAATCAAGCATTAAGAGATCTTATAGCTTAAACTACCACATACAAAATACTGAGACTGACATCTTTGATACACTTGTCTGTAATCTAGCATGACCTATAGTTAAAGTGGGAATAGTAGCACATTCAATAAGACACATGCTACCAGTCTAGCTGTTGTCTGGAGACATGGTCTGTAGAAAGGGGTAGCTAAGTGCAGAACCTGTTTTACAACTATCAGTAAAAGAGTGTTTCATCCATTTATTTCCTCATGAATGAAGGATTGTACCTTCTAAGCTTCTTAAGAAGCATGGGACAATCACATCATTTGTGGTGATGAATTCTCAAGTGGGCTGTTTTACATGATGAGATTGCAATCACTTAGTCACATCTGAAGCTGTGCCATTTTTGAAGCAGTTGACCTCATCTTTTGCCTTCTCATAGAACCTCTGAAACTGCATAGATTTTTACCCGTAGTGGCAGGTTAAAATGGAAGATGGACTGATAGAATAAGTGAACATATGAATAAGTACCAAAACTGCACAAGATGATCTCACTGAAGGCTGGCTCAAGTAAAAACTGCAGAAAATGTTAAATATAAGTTTTACAGGAAGAAAAGAACAGAGTGAGAATCACTGGCATATTTATAGGGATACTGGAAATTAAGTGTCTCTTAGCCGGTTGAGAATCCTCTGAGTAGTGTAAGAGTTAATAGGTATCCAGGCCACTGTTTCTTATGGTACTTAATTATTAGAAAGAACCCGTGTTGATTAAATACAAACATGTATTAGACATCACAGTAACATCAAAGAAAAGTCAATAACACTAATCTTGATTTCAGAAAAAAATTACAATGAACCTTTACTGATGAAAACAAAATGTCATTTGTATACAGTTCAATCTTGTCTACACAGTTACTGAAAGTTCATCGTTAGGACTTTTAAGTCATTGATTTTAAGTTCAGTGGTTCTACAAAGTTATTGATTTTTTTATCATTAAGACTTTTATGATCTTGTTAGTTCATGATGGTTTTACCTACAGTAGCTAGATTCCTGACTGCAATCACAGTCACTCCTGATTTATCCAGGTGTGGGAAAAGGTTGTGTGGTGTAAATTGAGCTATCTCAGGGTTCCAAAGCTTTCTTTCCCTGATCTAAGTTTCTTGTCATTGATGAAAATGGAAGCTCTTTGTGTAGACCACCCTAAAGAACCACTTGGTTGTACTTTGTTGCTAACAAAACAAGATTTTGGCAAAGGTAAGCCTTTGCAACTACCGCTGCTAGGTCTATGAAATGAGTTCTCTCATGACCAAAGTTTTTGATTGCAGTGTCTGGGCCTAGTGAGCTCTAGGGTTAAACACAAACAATCTTATTTTCAGCTGACAGATGTATGGGACCACATATCATCTTTCCTAAATGATTTCTCATCTGAAATTAATGAAATCCTGAACACTCTTCCCTTGAAAGAGTGTCAGGGAAATACATTTTCTTTACCCTGGTTTAAGAGCATGAAAACTAATTATAATCACTACTACTGCAAAGTAGCCACCATATCAATTACATCCCATTTACGTTAGCTGCCCAGCAACTATCTGTTCTATTCAAGCCAGGTCAACTACTTTTGCCGTGGTGGAAATATCAGCTGATTTTGTAATAGAAAAGAGGGAAGTTTAAACTACTGTATGTGAATTAATCTTTATTCATTGGGCTAAAAGAATTGTACAGATTTCATGCAAAGTACCATCCATGTGTAGATTTTCATTGTTTTATAATAGTTAAACAGCATCAGATTATCCTTTATTTTGTGATAGAGGTGATTTATTTATTTTATTTTCTGAAAACTTGTTAAAGAGTAACTAAACATTATTTCCCCTTAATTTGATCTGTGCAGCATGCCTCGTTAAATTAGGGAAGTCAATTTTATGAGCTTGGCATAACAAGATCAGAAAGGCTTTGTCATACTTGATGAGAGAAAACATTGTTTAGTCACCAGATGTTTGTATTTATAAAGTGTTTTTTTTTGTTTTTTTTTTTTTAAGTGACAGTAGATTGTGATTGAGATTGTCATACTTGAATAGGTAGATAGAATTGTTGCGTGAAAAATTCTCGCAACATCGTTTTATTACAATATCTGTTTTATAACGCAAGGGCAACAACTGCTTGAAATTTATAGTCACTTTTCTCGGTAAGCATTTGTCTTCTCGCGTTGGTATTGAATGCAGTTAAGTTTTGAGCTGTGGTCATTTTTGCGCTGGACTGCGCATGACTGGGCTGGCTTTTTGGTCGATCGGTTTCCGCCCACCACTAGTGGAGTGAGCGATTTGAATGGCGAAAGAGATGCCTCGTTGAAGAGGGGATCTCCGCTATTTTTTGTTCTGTCAGGGATGTGTAGTCCTCTTCATGGATATTTCGTTTATTCGAGATGATACCTCTAGTGTTTCCCACATGTCGGGAGGCATAATATTTCTGTGTATTTCCTGAAGGCAAGGTAAATTAACATTTTCCTTAACTCTATCGATTTTTGGTCGTGAGCGACTTGATTCATAGCCTGTCTTCGTAAGGCGTCGTCACGAGATGTTTTCCCCAGCTCACATGTCCCAGGGACCATTACTTGCCACTTTGTTACATGAACTAGGTTTAGAAACCTTTGGTAATCTAGAGGATATTTTTGAGGACATTATTTATACTTCGGCAGACGTGCCTGTCTTGCTGAAGTCAGATTAAGGAGAGTGAACTGATCTCATACATCTGGTTATCTTCTGGCTAAGATAGAAAGGGATGGAGAATTTTCCCGACTACATTACAGCCTTATAATGTATTGACATGCCTGTGAATCACCTTTATTATGATGCTGTCTACCGTCCATTGCTATGCTGACATTGTTGCTGTGATAATGACTGTTTAATGTGCCTACATATTCGCGTAACCATTTTGTCACTGTGGCGTCCACAATAAATGATACAGAAAAACGTCAACGGCTGTTACAAGAATCATTGACTTTACATGTCGTGAGTTTACTGACGTCCTATGTGGATTGCCCCGTTATTGTGTATGAACATTGTTTGACTGTACATCATCTACACACTACACAAAACCAGACATGCGGATACCATTCATCACCATATGGCATCACGCATCATTTGGTGGCCATAAGCTGGTTTGATTCTGGTACCAGCAAACACGGGGTCCCTTACCCACTTCATTTTCAACAAGAATTCATCAGCATCCTTCAAGAAATTAACATTCTTCAATACAGTCAACATCTTCAAAATTTTCAAAGTACTCGGCGTTGCCCGGTAAAAATTGCAATTTTTGACTGAAACAGAAATTTGACAGTACCCGGCGTTGTTAAATGTTGCCGGATAACTCGGACTGCTGTTATCTTTTACGCAAGTCAAGCAATTTGCTGCTGTCAAGGTTCCAGTGCTGTCGTTTTTTGTGAAGGTCAAGTGCCGGTTGAAACGGGTTGTTTTCTGAAGAAGGCCAAGTACCGATTTCCATCAACTTACTTTGGATTAGAAGGTCAAGTGCCGAAACAACTCAACACACAGTATTTCAGAAGCTCTTGTACCGTCGTGTTAGCAGTGGAAGCAGTTCAGATGTGCCATCATCGTTGGAGCTTCGCTCTTTAGGACGTTGATTGACATCCGTTTTTTGCTGCTGTTCTACGATTGGAAGCCTATAAGTTAAGTGGCCTGTTTGTATGTAAACTGTGCCCTTATACTTCTGCTGAGTCTTCTGTGTATCATCTCATTCTATATGTTATATGTTTATATGTTATTTGTATATTTATATGTTTATATTTCAGCGGGTTCTCGGTTGGGTGGTGTCTCCGTTAGATTATGCCACGTCATAGAGGTCGTCTATTGTGAGCGTTTTCTGTAGGGTTTGCAAATTTCCAATACTGGAATTTGCTAAGCGACTTCTGTTGCTATTTATGTTAGTTGTGATGACATGTTTTAATATTGTTTTCGTTATTATTTCGCATTCTTTAGTTTTGTTTTGATTTGTTTGTATTTGTTAGCCTCATCTTGACTATATTTTAGTTTCATACAACATTTTTGTTTATACACTGTGGTGTCATGTATTTTGTTTAATTCTATCGCAGATATCGTCACATTTTTTGTGATATTTCATTAATTTCTGCTTTATTTTTAGTTGATTTCTGCGAACGTTTTTGTATTGTTGCTGATCTTTGTTATTGTTTACATTGTTATTGTTTACATTGTTTGCAGTGTTTACATTTTCAATGTTTACATTCTGCATGTGTTTACATAGTCATTGTTTACAGTTATAGTAATTAGTTAATGGGCTATGCTAATGCACTGTTACTACTACACTGATGATAAATGAATGATGAATAGTGTCGTGCACTATTGAATGAGAAGTGCACTTATGATCAAGAATTGATTGGTGACATTTCATATACAAGTTCTTGGATTGGAGACTTGTTTCCCACAGAGACTGGGATAATATAATGTGATGTGAATATACAAGTGCTTAATTAAGACTTGTTACACTTAGGTTTGAAATAAATTAGTTAATTATTTCAGGTTTTGGACTCATATATTACTCATCATGTCTACATTTGAGCACTTTATTGAGCAGGGTAAATTGCTTGGGAAGACTGGTGATAAGTTAGAAGAATTTGCAACTGCTCGATATGATAAAGCAATGGAAGCTGAACAAAAGAAACTGCAGATGGAAGCTGAACAAAAGAAACTGCAGATGCAGGTGGATGAAAAAAGATTCCAAATGGAAATGGAAAAACAAAAAAGGGAATCAGAAGCTGAGGAAAGAAAACTCCAGCTAGAGGCTGAAAATAAAAGACTTGAAAAAGAGGCTGAAAATAAAAGACTTGAAAAAGAGGCTGAGAATAAAAGACTTGAGAAAGAAGCTGAAAGACTTCAAATAGAGGCTCAGGCTGAGGAGAGAAGATTACAGAGAGAGTCTGATGACAGGAAAGCAAAAATGGAACATGAAGAAAAGGTCTTAGCTTTAGAGTTGGAAAAATTGAAATTGACGAGCATGAGTAATGGTAATGATTCAAACAAGGGTTCATCTTCTGGGAAGGCTAATAATGATACTTTTAAGATTAAGTTACCAACATTTAGTCCTTCCAGTGATGACATAATGTTCTATCTGGACAGATTTGAACAAGCATGTACAGCTCATAACATAGACAAAGCAAAATATGTTTATCAGTTATCAGGGATACTGACAGGTAAAGCTCTAAGTATATTAAATATGGTGGATGAACCTGACAAGAACAATTATGAGGTTGTCAGGGCCGCTTTGTTAAAGAAATATCAGCTTAACGAAGACGGCTATCGTCTACAATTTAAAAACATGTTACCTGAAAATGGAGTTGAATTCTCCGAGTTTATTGCAAGAATACGCATTACTTTCTCACGATGGGTTGAACTATCTAAGACGGAAAAAACTTATGAAGGACTTATGGACTTAATACTTAGAGACAAAGTCATGTCGTCTGTCAATGAGTCTTTCCTTGCTTTCCTTCATGAACGTAAACCTAAAACAATAAAAGAAATGGAAGATTTCTGTTGCCAATACGTAACTGCGCACCCACACATAACTATGGGTAACTCTAAGGTGAAAGAAGGTTTACCAGTTGCTTCGGCAGCTCCGTATGGCCAAAACTTTGCTCGTAGATCCCAACAAAATTTTGTTAGAAAGGGCAGCGGTAATTTCTGTCAAAATCATGGAAATCAATTTCATGGTGATTCTTCTTCGAAGAATTGGAGACAACCTGATAGTACTCGTTACTATCACCCTAATAATTATAAGCATTTCAAAAGAGGATATGGTAATAGAGGTTATTCCTGCCGAAGACCTCAGAACCAAACAAATAGATGTTCGCATCAATGTGCACATGATAGTAATCGTGGAAACTGGAATTCGAACCAGGATAACAATTACAATAGAGACAATAATAACTGCAGAGATAATAATAACTCTGATAACTTCAGAGGTAATAATAGTCGGGGTAGATCTCAACACAAAAAAAAGAGATATCAGCAGGCTAATGCTGTACAACAGGAAACTGAGGGAGCCTGTAATCATGTTGTTGATAATAAAAACTTTGACGCTGTCACTGGTTCTGCTTTTGACTTTGAGAGAGCAAACAAATGCCCCCAATGCAGTACTTTATTCGAACCGGGTACCATAACTACTTTGAGTTGTGGTCACCCACTTCCCGCTCTTCCTGCTGCTGTTGCGCATGACGGGAGGGGTTCTTTAATCCTACATAAGGGTCTTGTTAATGATACTCCGGTCTCACTACTTTTCGATTCCGGATGCACCACTATTGGTGTTAGACAATCGCTTGTAGATCCATCTTGTGCTACAGGAAAGGTTATTAAATGTGTCACATTTGGCGGCACTCTAGAAAAATACCCTACTGCTGTAATTCGCATTGCCACTCCTTTCTTTACTGGAGATGTGCATGCTTGTCTCTTACCTAATCCTATTGCGGACCTTATTATTGGTCGTATTCACGGAGTTAGGGACTGTACCCCACAGCAGATTGCTGCTTGGGAAGATAATAACATGCAAGCTACAAATGCAGTAGTTACAAGAGCACAAGCTCTACAAACACCCGAAACTTCACTGAATAGTGATAATGAAGTTGATAGCCAAGACAGTCACTTAGTAATCACTCGTGACTCTTTCATAAAATTGCAAGAAGAAGATCCTTCTTTAAAAAAATTCTTCATTCTTGCGAAGAAAGGTGATCCGAATCAGGATACAAATAGAAAATCTTGGATTGCAATGAGAAACGGCGTACTTGTACGTATGGTACAAGATTCGACTACGTCGGCACATTCGCAAATTCTTGTTCCCAAGAGCATGAGAGTGCAAATATTGCAACATGCTCATGACTCGCAATGTGCTGGACATATGGGTTTTGCCCGTACGAAGTCGAGAGTCCTTGCGGCTTTCTTTTGGCCTTTTGTCAATAAGGACATTCGTATTTACTGCCGATCATGCAAGGTATGTCAGGAGGTCAAATCTAGAGGACCACGACATGCTGCGCCTATCCAGGCTGCTGACATTCCTATTCGGCCGTTTCAGAAAATGGCCATAGATATTATTGGCCCTTTTAAGGTCAAGTCGGCCAGAGGACATCAGTTCATCCTTACATGTGTCGATATGTGCACACGTTGGCCAGAGGCTATCCCTCTTAAGAGCATATCTACTACAGATATCGCAGATGCTCTTTGGTTGATATTTTCTCGCTTGGGGTTCCCCAGAGAAATATTGTCAGACCATGGCACTCAACTCATATCTGACACTATGTCACAGGTAATGTCTACCTTACATATTGAACGATCTCTCAGTAGTATCTACCATCCTATGTCTAATGGGTTAGTTGAGCGTCTGAATAGAACGCTCAAGACTTTGCTTGGTAAGATAACTGAAGATCATCCTCAAGATTGGGACAGGGTTTTACCCGCGGCTCTCTTTGCCTATAGAGAAGTCCCTAATGAACACACAGGATTTTCTCCCTTCGAACTTGTCTTTGGCGCGCGTCCGCGCGGCCCTATGTCTTTATTACACGATCTCATCACTGCCGATGATATTAGCGATGAAACTCAATCCTCATATGAGTATGTCATTGCTCTTAGACAAAAGATCATTGAGGCATGTAAGTTAGCAACTGCTTCATCAGAAATTGCTAAAGAGAAGGCAAGACAGTTTGCTAACAAGAATAGATGTCTACGACAACTTTGTCCAGGTGACAAAGCATTCGTCCTACTCCCCAGTAGGGAAAATAGACTTCTTATTGCATGGAAAGGTCCGTATGCAATAGTCTCTCGGATTTCCGATGTTGACTATGTGGTCGATATTGATGGAAAGCATAAAACTTTCCACATAAACATGCTTTCGGAATTTCACGAACGTCCGGACTATTTGCTGCCTATTTTCCAGGCAACGGATGATGCTCCTGCACCTCACGGTCATTATTCATCCCTGTCTGTCATACAGGATGAAGAATCTACCTTCTCTGATGTCAATCTTCCTCTTCCAGTGGTTCCATTACATTCCACGGAATCTTGGAAAAACGTTTCTGTTTCTCCTAATCTTTCTGGTGACGAACATCGACAAGTCTCGTCGATGTTACAAACATTTCAGGATGTTCTCACTGACATTCCTGGACACACAGATGTCATAGAACATGACATAATTCTTACCGACAATAATCCAATTAGGGTTAGGCCTTATCCTATTCCTATACACTTTCAGTCGCAAGTGGAAAAGGAATTGGATGAAATGATTCAATTAAATATAATTGAACCATCGACTTCACCATATTCTTCTTCCATGGTTATTGTCCGGAAGAAGGATAAGAACATACGAATTTGCGTTGATTATCGCAAATTGAATCAGGTCACAAAGTTCGATGCTGAACCGATGCCTTTGTTAGAAGATCTACTGATTAGACTTTCTAATTCTAGATTCTTCACTAAACTTGACTTGTCTAAAGGTTATTGGCAAGTGCCTTTAGCAGAGCATGCCAAACCTCTTACTGCTTTTTCTACACCTAGGGGTCTATTTCAATGGAATGTTATGCCTTTTGGTCTCATGAACGCCCCTGCCACTTTCGTTCGCATGATGCGTCGAATTCTGTCACATCGTTCGGATGTCATCGCATACTTAGATGACATCTGTCTCTTCAGTGATACCTGGGAAGATCACTATTTAGGGTTATATGACTTACTGTCCACTCTACGTGAGAATAATTTGACAGCAAAACCTTCTAAAGCTTTTGTTGGTGTTGGTGAAATCTCTTTCCTGGGTCATCGTGTTGGTCATGGTCTCTTGAAGACAGAAGACCACAATACTTCCAAAATACTGAACATCTCTGTTCCTAAAACGAAGAAACAAGTTAGGAGTCTCTTAGGTTTAATTCAATTTTATGGGAGATTTATTCCAAATTTATCTTCGATCATGGCACCTCTCTCAACATTGTTGAAGAAAGGTTCGCCTAATCTGGTCCGTTGGTCTGAAGAATGCCAATCTTCACTAGACCAAATCAAGAATATATTTTCTTACAGCTATTCAGACTAAGAATTTGAAGAGTTCGAGATCCACTCGATATGCTATAGCTCTTCAATCTTTTCACTTCACGGTACGAGCTATCCGTGGTGCGGATAATGTGATGGCTGACATTTTGTCTAGATGCGGCCAGATGACTACTCGGTTTAATACGTTCTGTAGCCTATATTTTCATATATTAAGAGTACAAAACCTCCTATATTACATTCTACAGATAGATCAGCAATCTGTACTCACTTTATATGTCACACTAAGAATCGTGCTTTGTTGTCATCTTCTTCTGTTCGTTTTTTAAGATGATAGAGGAGGACTGAGTAGTTAATATAAGGGCCGTTAGTTTACTAAACAGCCACAATTATCAATAATGTATTGTACCTTATGAAGCATATTAGTTATTAATTAGCATTATATTGCTTGTACTTTCTCAGAATGTCATTGTTGAGCTGAGGACTTACCTTACTAGTATCAAGCATGACGAGTTCTAGATTGTGTACTTACCCTCGGAATGCCAGAGGATATGTCCTGTATCGTCATGTAGTTTAACTTTACTATGTACTTATGTCATTATATGTCAAATAATGTACTAATTAAATTTTTCTATCAGATTTGTACATCCATATTTTTTAAAGACAATATTGGATTATGCTATTTATTGATGTCTATGGTAACTTGCACCAACGGGCTGATCACCCGTTTGCCAGTCACTTTGATTACGGAAACAACGACAAATGGATTGATTTGTCATTGCCCTAAAGACGCCATTAGGCGTGATGGGAACAACGGCAAAGAAAATCTATTCGCTGTTGCCCTTAAGACGCCACTAGGCGTAATGGCCACTGACTGCTTTGCCGGTCGTTGGCTAAGGACGGAAGAAGAAGAAGAATGGTAACTTGCATACGTATATTGTGTTTACATGCTAACGTGATGTGTGTTGGTGACACCTCCCCGATGTAAATATTTTTTGAGACATATTTATTTTTCTGTTGAGGTATATCCTCACCAGACACTCTATATTTAGCCTCAAGTTAGGCAATTTAATTAATTATCAGCGCATAATTCGTGCGTTTTGAGCCGCTTATCGCATGCTCTTTGATATTTAAAAAAAAAAATATGTTCCACATTTTTTTTTTAATCGGGAGGAGGTGGTGATATGTTGCGTGAAAAATTCTCGCAACATCGTTTTATTACAATATCTGTTTTATAACGCAAGGGCAACAACTGCTTGAAATTTATAGTCACTTTTCTCGGTAAGCATTTGTCTTCTCGCGTTGGTATTGAATGCAGTTAAGTTTTGAGCTGTGGTCATTTTGCGCTGGACTGCGCATGACTGGGCTTGCTTTTTGGTCGATCGGTTTCCGCCCACCACTAGTGGAGTGAGCGATTTGAATGGCGAAAGAGATGCCTCGTTGAAGAGGGGATCTCCGCTATTTTTTGTTCTGTCAGGGATGTGTAGTCCTCTTCATGGATATTTCGTTTATTCGAGATGATACCTCTAGTGTTTCCCACATGTCGGGAGGCATAATATTTCTGTGTATTTCCTGAAGGCAAGGTAAATTAACATTTTCCTTAACTCTATCGATTTTTGGTCGTGAGCGACTTGATTCATAGCCTGTCTTCGTAAGGCGTCGTCACGAGATGTTTTCCCCAGCTCACATGTCCCAGGGACCATTACTTGCCACTTTGTTACATGAACTAGGTTTGGAAAACCTTTGGTAATCTAGAGGATATTTTTGAGGACATTATTTATACTTCGGCAGACGTGCCTGTCTTGCTGAAGTCAGATTAAGGAGAGTGAACTGATCTCATACATCTGGTTATCTTCTGGCTAAGATAGAAAGGGATGGAGAATTTTCCCGACTACATTACAGCCTTATAATGTATTGACATGCCTGTGAATCACCTTTATTATGATGCTGTCTACCGTCCATTGCTATGCTGACATTGTTGCTGTGATAATGACTGTTTAATGTGCCTACATATTCGCGTAACCATTTTGTCACTGTGGCGTCCACAATAAATGATACAGAAAAACGTCAACGGCTGTTACAAGAATCATTGACTTTACATGTCGTGAGTTTACTGACGTCCTATGTGGATTGCCCCGTTATTGTGTATGAACATTGTTTGACTGTACATCATCTACACACTACACAAAACCAGACATGCGGATACCATTCATCACCATATGGCATCACGCATCAAGAATATTATTTAGTCATCAGATATGAGTATTTTTAGTTTCTCCTGCTCACTCTCTTTTACTCTTCTTCTTCTTTGATCCATATCCGCCGACCGTCAAAACAGTCAGTGGCCATCATGCCTGGTGGAGTCTTGTACAGCAGCAACAAATTGATTCTACTTTGTTTGGTTGGTGGCCATTCTTCATACAGTGCCCCATTTCTGGTTCATTCTTTACATCTCGGCTTCCACAGTTCTCCTCCAAGTTGTTTTTGGTTGGCCTCTCTTTTGCTTTCCTTCGGTGATCCATAGCATAGCTGTTCTGGTAATGGTATCAGGGTCCCTTCTGAGGATGTGGCCAACCCAACTCCAGCATCTGCCTGCTATTATGGTGAGTACGTCCTCCTGGCTAGTCCGAATAAGTATTTCTTGGTTGCTGATAAGATTCGACTAAAAGATCCTGTACTCTGTTTGTTGTTTATTGCATGTAGGTCATGCATGTGTTTGGAAAAAAATGACACTGAATACCAGTATTAAACTCTTGTGTATTGCAAGCAGTAAGTCACAATCAATTTCATAATGATTATAAGCAACATGGTTTAATCAGGTTAAAAAATTATTCATTTCAACACTTGAATAAAAAAAATTATGCTATCACTGTTGAGCGAAGAAGAAAACAAAAGTAAGTACAGAATACAGAATCTGTTTATATTTCCCAAACAGGATGTATTAAATAACACTGAACAAATTGGGTCAGAACTCAGAATGGCATTGAAATAATCATGCCCAGGTAGCATTTACACATTCAACAATTTCCATGATTGAAAGATGGGCAGGTGGTATTTGAAACATAACTGTGCATCTTAAATTGTAAATAGAAACTTGTTTGTTGTGAATTTCCCCATCTTTAATGTGCATATCCCCTTTAGATAACAACAGTGCATAAATGGTAGAGTTTGTGACTGAAATGTTAGGACTAGGGCTGATAATGACATTACTTGTAGTGTGTTCATGTATATGCCATTGTATAGATTAGTGTCAGACACTAGTAATAGTGTGGATTTATCACTATCAGCATATGCATCTTACTAATAACAATATCAAGACTCATTATCTAGAAGTACGACCACAACTAAAACTAGCTGACATTAATTAACAATAATACCATCAACAGGTAAGTTCCCTCTTTAATGAACACTACACACAGAGAAGCCGCAAACGGCTAGCAATACACATGGAATGCAATACATAATGTAATGAAGAAATGCCAAATCTACTTGCCCAAATTAACAGCGCCATATAATAGCAAGAATGGTCACCGACATAATCTAACCAGCGACTACACACTGACTATCGCTCACAGGTGAGATATAATACAGAAACTAGGCAATACATAATTGCAAGAATCTTATCGTAAATAATATCCAGGAGAAAATCACTAGATCTCACAACCACAATCTAGCAGCATATCAAATACTCCTGATCACATGAAAATCGGCAAGCAATGAACAAAACTGGCATTCATCTAATCCCAGCAAAACTGCTGACCAAGGGAACATGTCCTTACAGAAAGGCGGACATCTCGTAGACTGATTTGCGCCAAAAGTCTTATCTCTACTTCCGCTCTCGGCCAAACTCGCCAAACGGGTTTTTTAAGATGAGTATCAGTGTTGTCACTCTTACAGCGTGACCAATATAAAATTTTGGTGAATGACTATCCTGTGACAATTAGAATTGCCATTATTTTGTATGTTATATGATCATCAAAAATATAAGTCACTATCATGTTTTAACAAATTATATTACCAAATCTGCTTTACCAAACAATGGTTTTAACATTACTACTAGCTATATTTCTCAATTGTATTTTATGCTTATGTTTAACTATTAAAATAAGTAGTAGAAAGTAGCCATAAGTAATTATTTCTCGACTCATTTTTCAATAATTCATATTTGAAGAATGCTGCACATAAAATTCAGTTTATGTCCATGTTCTATGATAGGTCCACTTTAGATATATCTACAGTGTGAATGCAGTGTTACTGTGTAGTAGCAATATTTACTCATACCCATTGTACAAATCAAAATTGTAGAAATATAAGCATAATGGCTTGCCAGTTTATCTTTCTATAATTCATACCTTAGACACATGTACATTTGAACACTATCTTCCTTGATAATGTCTCAGTAGTAATTTATGCCCATGCACACTATATAGTGAAATTACAGGTTCATGCCCTTTTATCTGAACACCCACCTGCATGGAGGCATACCTGTTGTCATTCTTATATGACCTCCAGTTATGCACAATGCTATAATATACGTACAAATGTGGAAGTGAACCTCTGTCTGTGAGGCAAATTGCATCCTCATTGACTCCTTAAATCATCCACACACTTTCAGGTATTCCCCCTGTGGTGAAACTTGTTGAAGACCCAGCATTGCATATGATTAAGATGGACATTTTGGAATATTAATGAATATATGTGATTAGCGACCACATTAAAAAAAACATTTTGCAACACCATTTAAAATTAGTAAATGTATACTATTAGTTTCATAGTATGCAATACACCATGAACTATTAACATATCAGACAGAAGTTCCCAGCAAAATATTAGGCAGGATAATTATACAGAGAATTTCAAAAGCAGTAGACCACAAACTGAGGAAAGAACAAGCAGGATTTAGAAAGAACAGAAGATGTGTAGATCATATATTTACTCTCAGGAACATCATAGAGCAGTGCTCAGAATGGCAAAGACAGCTGTACATTAATTTCATTGATTTTGAAAAGGTTTTTGACAGTATATATAGGGACAGTTTATGGAAAATACTGAGGGCTTATGGAATTCCAAGCTGCATAGTATCAATCATAAAAACCCTCTATGCCAACTTTATGTTTAGTGTTGGGCAGAGCAACCTAACCTTTGAGGTGATGACAGGAGAACAAAGCAAGAACAGCTTTTGTAGCCTAAACAACATCTGGAAGTCCTCTCAATACAGCACAATCACAAAATTAAGATTATATCAGAGCTGTGTTCTTTCTGTGCTTCTCTATGGTATGGAATGCTGGAGAGTTACAGAGAAGGAAATGTTGAAATTGTCCTCTTTTCACACAACATGCCTAAGAAAAATTCACCAAATCTTCTGGCTGAATACCATCACTAACCAAGATCTGCTTACTCAGAGCAAGCAAGAGGATATGCACACAATCATAGCTGGCAGACGCTGGAGCTGGGTTGGCCATGTCCTCAGAAGAGACCCCGATGCCATCACAAGAACAGCTATGCTTTGGACCCCTGAAGGAAAACGAAAGAGAGGCCAACCAAAAACAACTTGGCAGAGGACAATGGAGGCTGAGATGCAAAAAATGAACCAGAGTTGGGGCACTGTACGAAGGATGACCACCGACCGAGCAAAGTGGAATCAATTTGTTGTT
Source organism: Oreohelix idahoensis (assembly GCA_024509875.1). Classification (NCBI taxonomy): domain Eukaryota; kingdom Metazoa; phylum Mollusca; class Gastropoda; order Stylommatophora; family Oreohelicidae; genus Oreohelix; species Oreohelix idahoensis. Next base: position 99,950 of record JAMPIV010012897.1, read on the forward strand.
GCCCTACAAGACGCCACTAGGCGTGATGGCCACTGACTGCTTTGACGGCCGGTGGCTAAGGATCAAAGAAGAAGAAGATATCAGACAGAAACAAATACTTCTTAAATAATCTTTTAGTTGCATAACTTTTAAATCATACCTAATATGATGCTAAAAAACATACAGAGTTAAAATTTGTTATGAATGCCATAATTATCTGAAGTTTTTACTCTTATGTTTTATTCAATGAATTTCAGGTGACCATTCCTGTAGCCAGCGATCCTGCCTATACTCAAGTGTTGACATTCCAGATTTGAAAGTTTTGAATAGTTCTATAAAGAGTGAGCCAGTGCAAAATGCTGCATTCAATCAAGTATTGCCAGAATTCACAGAAAAAATTGTGAGTGAAATGAAAGCTGATATAAGTACGATAGCTACAACACTAAATACAGACAATAACATTGAATCAAGATTAAAAGAGGTACAATCACCGAATGTCACAGACTCTGAGATAATGACTGTAGACATGAATCCGAATCCTGAGATTTATACTGCAGTCTTACAAAATGAAAACTGCAGCAGGAAATCAACAATAGTCTATGATGATTGTACTGTCAACAGTGGAAGTAGAGAAGGTTTTAAACCGTGTGGCAGTGTACAATCAGATGAAATAATAATAAGTACAAACGAGAAACTTTTCAGCTGTCATGTTTGTGGAGTACAGGTTAGCAAGAAAGGTGACCATAATGAACATGAACTTTCACATATGAGAGAAAAGTGTTAATGTTGGTAATGTAGAATTAGCTACAAAATCCAGTCTATGTCAACAAGAAAGAATAAAAATAGTACAGAAGCATTCTAAATATGATCTGATTGGTATGGGGGCTGCTCATTTTGGTTATCTAAAGGCACATGTAATGCAGCATAAAGAAGATCTGCCTAACAAGTGTGATGGTCTTAGTAGGTTTTCTAGGACTGATTATCCAAAGAAACCCATAATGCAGCATAATAGTGAGACACATTACAAATATGATGTCAGTGGAGCAGAATTTTGTCAAAGTGATCAGAAGGTGACAAATACAGAAGGAGAATCTTACATGTGTGATGAACTTACAGGACAAAAACTTTATTCAAAATGGCACAAAAGTCAACATACAGAAGAAAAACCTTATAAGTGTGATGTTTGTGGAGCAGGATTTTCTCAGAACCGCTCTTTAAAGAGTCACGAAAGGACACACACAAGAGAGAAACCTTATAAGTGTGATTTTTGTGGAGAAGCATTTTCTCGAAATGATCATTTAAAGAGACACAAAAGGACTCACACACAAGAAAAACCTTATAAATGTGATGTTTGTGAAGCAGAATTTTCTCATAGTAGTGCTCTAAACATTCACAAAAGGACACACACAGGAGAGAAACCTTATAAGTGTGATGTTTGTGGAGCAAAATTTTCTCATAGTAGTGCTTTAAACATTCACAAAAGGACACACACAGGAGAGAAACCTTATAAGTGTGATGTTTGTGGAGCAGCATTTTCTCGAAATCATCATTTAAAGAGTCACAAAAGGACACACACAGGAGAGAAACCTTATAAGTGTGATGTTTGTGGAGCAGCATTTTCTAAAAATGATCATTTAAAGAGTCACAAAAGGACACACTCAGGAGAGAAACCTTATAAGTGTGATGTTTGTGGAGCAAAATTTTCTCAACCTTATAAGTGTGATGTTTGTTGCACAAAATTTTCTCTAAATAATAATTTGAAGATACACAAAAGGACACACACAGGAGAGAAACCTTATAAGTGAGATGTTTGTCTAGTAGAATTTTCTGAGAATGGGGCTTTAAAGAGACAAAAGGACACACAGAGGAGAGAAACCTCATAAGTGTGATGTTTATGGAGCAGGATTTTCTCATAGTTGTGTTTTAATGAGTCACAAAAGGACACACACAAGCGAGAAACTTTATAAGTGTGATGTTTGTGGAGCAGCATTTTCTCAAAATGGTCCTTTAAAGAGTCACAAAAGGACGCACAGGAGAGAAACCTTATAAAAGTGATGTTTGTGGAGCAGAATTTTATCTAAATAATCATACAAAGATACACAAAAGGACCCAAATAGGAGAGAATCCTTATATGTGATGGTTGTGGAGCAGAATTCTCTCATAGTGGTACTTTAAAGAGATACAGCCTAGACCTGTCCCAAGCCAGGCTGGAAAAGGAGGAGGGTGGCCTGCTTGGTATCTGTAAGGAGGCAGCCCCTCCACCATGCAAAGGCACAACAGGCCAATCACCTGTTTGCTTTAAACCATGATTACGCAAACTACAAGAGAGAAAACTGGACTGATTCTAAAGGTGATGAACTCGAACGAACTACGGACTATGACTTATGGAAATTGGAACACAAGAAGTGTAAATGGGAAAGAAGAGGAGCTGGTAGAAGAGATGAGGAAAGCAAAACTAGAAATCCTGGCTATAATGGAAACAACTGCCATCACTGGTGTCAATACCTTGTCGAGGTATGGTGGCTTGCATACCCTGATTACCCCCCAGAGCTATGCCAGTGGGAGTTTTACTCCTGGAAGGTTCTACCAAGCTGGACAGGTTTGCACAGGCAGGGGTCAGACGAAAGCAGACACCCTGGTCCTCCAGGTTAGGGGTTTTAGCATAGGGCTGACACCCCTGTCTATGTAAAAAAAATAATTGAAGTTACGGAAACAAGAACGAATAAACAGACTTTGCTGCGGGACGGACATCCGGATTCTGAGGCTCATATGACTGTCAGTGGTGAAAGCCGAAAGGAATCCACTGACATGAGAATGGACGTTCTGACCGCAAAACGTGATACAAGAATAGGATTTTGGAATGTCAGGACAATGAATGAGATGGGTAAACTAAAACAGGTCACGGCAGAAATGAGAAACTATAGGTTACACATTCTAGGGATAAGCGAGAGCAGATGGACAGGGGCAGGAAAAGTTAAAACAGCAACAGGAGAAACAGTACTTTACTCTGGAAGAGAGGATGGGCAGCACAATGAAGGTGTAGCCATTATTCTACAAAAAGGAATAGAAAGGACATTACTGGAATGGAAACCCATCAACAACAGGCTGATAAGATTAAGATTGAGAGGTAGATTCACCAATATTACAATAATACAATGCTACGCACCAACGAATGACAGCGATGAAGAGGTCAAGGATGAATTCTATCAACAACTGCAGAAAGAAATGGAAGACACACCTCGATATGATCTTATTATAGTAATGGGAGACCTCAATGCGAAAGTTGGTACACACAATATATATAATGAAAGAGTAATGGGGAAATGCGGCACCGGAACAGCAAACGAAAATGGGGATAAATTAATAAGTTTCTGTAGTATTAACAACCTGGTCATTGGAGGAACACTTTTCCCACATAAAGAAATTCACAAATTAACATGGGAATCACCAAATGGTCGGGACAGAAACCAGATAGACCACATCATGATTAACGGTAGATGGAGACATGCATTACAAGATGTGAAGGTAAGAAGAGGTGCAGATGTGGGAAGTGATCACCATTTAGTAGTAGCAAAACTGAAAGTGAAATTAAGAAGGGCTGGACCAACTGTAACTACACTGAAAAGGTTTGACATCAGCAACTTGAAGGACCCCCTTACCAGAAAAACTTTTGCGGCAGATATAAAGAAACGATATAAATTTGCCAAAAGTCAGGAAAAGACATTGACTGATTTTATTTTTTTTTTTTCGTACGCCCGCTAATACTCGAGGCGACATCTCAGGTTATTATTTTATGTCTAACCTGACATTGATTTTACGTGAGTATCCCTTTATTTCTTGTACAGAGACAGGTGTCCCTCGCTATTCAGGCAAATACTCGCCGATTTCGGAGGTACCCATTGCAGCTGGGTCGGCTCAGGAGCCGCCAGTCCCTGGTCGACGACACTCCTTCAAATGTCCTCGCCAGGTCTCGAGTTAATCCAGTCCAAATCCCGGTCGACGAAAAATCCTCAAATGCCGTCGCCCGGGCTTGATCCTGTATCACCCAGTCGCCAGAGCGGTGTTGTAACCACTACGCTAGCGCGGCTCCCACATTGACTAATGATATAGACCAGAAATTCAACACCATTTCAACAATATATAAGGAAAGCAGTAAATCATGCTTGGGATTCCAGGAAAGGAAGATGCAAGACTGGATAACACCAGAAACATTAAACACCATAACACTGAGAAAGGAAATGAAAAGAAAGAAAACAGAAGCAAAGTTCCCCAGGTTAAAGCAACTATATAGCAAACAGTACAGTCAGCTGGACAAGGAAGTTAAATGCCAAACCCGAGCCAACAAAAGGAATTTTCTAGACGATCTTGCAAGACAGGCAGAAGAGGCAGCACTGAGAAATGAACAAAGCACAGTATACAAAATAACTAAATCATCAGCGGAAAATAAGGTGCGAACAATATTACATTAGTAAGAGATAAGCAAGGAAATCTCATCACGACAGCAGAGTCACAGGAAACAAGATGGGCAGAGCACTTCAGAGAAACTTTGAACAAGGAACCACCAGAGACACAAATGAATGTTCCTGAGGCTGACAACGATCTAGATGTAAATACAGACATTCCACGAAAAGAAGAAATCATCACAACAATCAAAGGGTTAAAGAACAGGAAAGCTCCTGGCCATGATAACTTAAATGCAGAGCTATTTAAGACAGACCCTGAGCTAGCAGCAGAACTATTAGAACCACTATTTGCACAAGTCTGGAAAAAAAGGGACAACACCATCAGAGTGGAACAGAGGAATAATTGTCAAATTGCCCAAGAAGGGAGATCTTGCAGACTGCAATAATTGGAGAGGAACCACTCTTCTCTCAGTTCCCAGCAAAATACTAGGCAGGATAATTATACAGAGAATTTCAAAAGCAGTAGACCACAACCTGAGGAAAGAACAAGCAGGATTTAGAAAGAACAGAAGATGTGTAGATCATATATTCACTCTCAGAAACATTATAGAGCAGTGCTCAGAATGGCAAAGACAGCTGTACATTAATTTCGTTGATTTTGAAAAGGCTTTTGACAGCATACATAGGGACAGTTTATGGTAAATACTGAGGTCTTATGGAATTCCAAGCTGCAAAGTGTCAATCATAAAAAGCCTCTATGCCAACTTTACTTGTAGTGTTGGGCAGAGCATCCTAACCTTTGAGGTGAAGACAGGAGTATGACAGGAATGCCCCTTATCAACCACTCTATTTTTAACAGTCATAGACTGGGTGATGCACCAGACAACAGAGGGCAGTCCAAGAGTAATAAGATGGACTACATTTTCTACATTGGAAGATCTGGAAAATGCAGATGACATTGCACTACTAGCACATTTACATCAACACATCCAGGAAAAAACGGATAGACTTAATAAGTTTAGCCAGCAGGTGGGCTTGAACATCAATTTAAAGAAGTCAGAGGTCATGATGCTCAATGTGAGCAACCCTGAGCCCATATCAGTAAGGAATCAGCAACTGGTACAGACAGACACCTTCACATACCTAGGATGCGTAGTAACACCAGACAGAGGAGCAGGCAAAGACATCAACATCAGAATGAATAAGGGAAGAACAGCCTTTTTTAGCCTAAATAACATCTGGAAGTCCTCTCAATACAGCACAAGCACAAAATTAAGATTATATCAGAGCTGTGTGCTTTCTGTGCTTCTCTATGGTGTGGAATGCTGGAGAGTTACAGAGAAGGAAATGTCAAAATTGCCCTCTTTTCACACATCATGCCTGAGAAAAATTCACAGAATCTTTTGGCTGAATACTGCCACCAACCAAGATCTGCTTACTCGGAGCAAGCAAGAGGACATGCACACCATCATAGCTGGCAGACGCTGGAGCTGGGTTGGCCATGTCCTCAGAAGAGACCCCGATGCCATCACAAGAACAGCTATGCTTTGGACCCCTGAAGGAAAACGAAAGAGAGGCCAACCAAAAACAACTTGGCAGAGGACTGTGGAGGCTGAGATGCAAAGAATGAACCAGAGTTGGGGCACAGTACGAAGGATGGCCACCGACCGAGCAAAGTAGAATCAATTTGTTGTTGCCCTGCGGGACACCACTGGGCATGATGGCCACTGACTGCTTTGGCGGTCGGCAGCTACTGATCAAAGAAGGAGAAATGGAAACAAAGAAAAAGGGACAAGGAGTCATGGATCTTGATGGCAATACGCTGCTCTACAGTGATGTACCCACATCTGAAAGAGCTAAAGATGGCATTGGTTGCATTGCAGCAAAAAAACCAAAAAGATAGTATCACGGGATGGGACTTTGTCTCGAAGCACATTATGGTTGTAAAACTAAATGAATGAGAAACCATAATCAACCTTGTCATAGTGTATGCTCAAAATGAGGATGAGAGAGCAGAGATCAAGGAGGAATTCTGCGAGCTGCTTCAAAGGACAGTGGATGACTGCCTAGATGAAATTATCATGCTCAGAGATGTCACTGCCAGAGTTGGAAATGACCATGCTAGATGGGGTGGAGTTAGCGGAAGATATGGAGAAGATACTCTCAATGACAATAGAAAGCAACTCCTTAGATTCTGCAGTGAGCAGAAAGTTCCCAAACATAAAGTTCCCCCATAAGCGCATACATGCATATGCTAGATGTGAACCAACAAAGAATGAGAAGTCAGTGATCGACTATGCCATTGTTAGGAGGAGCTCATTCAAGTATGTCCAGAATGCTAGAGTCTGGAGAGGGCCAGAGATTGGAAGTGATCACTACCTGCTTACAATCAAAAGAACAACTGAAAGAGTTTCTCAGCCTAGGAACTGCCCAACATCATGCAAGAAACTAAGTAAATGAATGGGTGAAATGAGCATTAAGACCTACAAGCTGAGAGAGCCAGAAATTAAGACCAGATATCAGGGGCTTATTGCTGCAGTGGTG